>JBBPTN010000458.1:0-16629 GCA_038094075.1 Xerocomus spinulosus
GGGTATGTTCATCTCATTCCTCTCACTCATATTGTACTCACCATGTACCTAGCCTAACTGCGTCTAGGTACATCAATATACTCGTTCATTGGTGAACAGTGAGGCCTAACTGCGTCTAGTTCCTACATATTCCAATAGGAGGTGCTAAAAAGGGTTGAAATCACCCTGCAAAACCCATACTCACTAGTTTTGAACTACTCAATCAAAATTCATATCAAAATTCATATCAAAAACAGCTCAGAAACAGCCCCAAAACAACTGCTGAAATCAACTGTGAACATCCCTATTTAGATGTAAATTTCATATGAAACACAAAGTAATAACCTTAGGCTACAGTCTAATCCACACTCCAACAGGGTCACAGGACAGTAAATCAGTTCCCCATTCATCCTCCACTACCCTTTCTCAACAGTGCAAGTCTAGCAAATGTACTACACAAAAAGGCCAACTCAGAGAATACCTGCAGACATACAACCACTACACAACCAGAACAGCTTCGAGAATAGTCACTATGCCCAAGGGGTTAAAGTGTTCCGTGTAACTCGCAGCAACGGCGTTCAAAACACCCGCTTCGGCGATGTTGAAAAGACGTCCACACGCGTCCACAAGATCTCGTTTCCCACAGACGCGACCGTGTCACGACGGTCTCTACCCAACCGGTCGCACACCGCCCTGGGAGATTCGTTTTCGCTCGGCATCATTGAGCATCTTGCGAACAGGACGCACCCGATCAAAGTCCACCGAGGGTTGGGCATTCCCCACAGTGACACCGTCCACGATCGCGCCCCAGATCCGCCCGCTCCGTACGAAGAGTGTCCAGTTTAGCCTTTCCGGCCTTCTCTTCTTTCGTGACGTATGACGGGGACACGTCTGTTGTCCTTTTGCCCGCCCGACAACGTGGCTATCGCCGCGTTGACGTCCGCCGTCGAGAGAAAAAAAAAAGGGGGGACGGGCATGGCGTGCACGCTGATTGGCCCGCACGCGCACGCACGACCATTCAGGGTCGGGTCTGAGACGGGTCGCGGGGGCCAGCCATCCCGCCGCGCTTGTTCAGCAGCGTGGCTCGGTCTAGACGCGTCCATTGGAGCCAGGGCCGCGAGCGCGATTTGGGGTGGCATCCCAAAAGGGCCAGAGTCGGTGTCGACGGTCGCGCTCGCAGGCAGGGCACAAACCGTGGTGCCCCTCCGGGGAGATCCGTAGTAGCACAGGTTTTCGAAACGTGCCACCACATTAACGTGTCTGTGGGATGTATCGAGGTGTGCGACAACAGGGATCGTCCCGTTTCTCGTGGCAACGGTCCGAATGGACCCTGCACACAAGACACCCTCAGGGATGTCCACGTTCCGCCACTGTCAACACAGCCGACGATACGAAACGGAACGACACGTCGGTGCCGCGAGCTCGTACGATGTGGCGTCCGGCGGTGAAGGGCAAGGTTCGAAACTGCAGACTGTGGATGTTTCATGCCTCGCGTGCATCATTTAGAAAAAGAGATTATGATATACTAGGACAAGGACGAGGTAAATACAAAACCAATGGCGAACCTATTTTATCCGTGCACTAGGCATCGGCCCAAAGAAAATGAGAGAGATGGTGGGAGATGGAGAGAGAGATGCCATGGTATGAATATAGAGGTATGCAAATGTGTCTATAGGATGCGATGTGATGCGATGCCAAAAGGAAAAGAGATACAGTGAATCTAGGCCTGGAATTTTGGTTTTTGCTGACCTGGCGTGAGTATGTGTCGATACACGCGAGAGTACACGCACCGATTTACGCATCATCAGTGGCGGTGATGAGTTGGGCGAGTCTGCATAGGATGCCTGTGTAGGATAAGGACGTGTAGAGAGACGAGAAGAGACGACGGACCGACTGCGGATAGGGATGTGTTGGGGCAGCACTGTGCGGCGACGAGGCCGTCTTGGACAAGACTTTTCGCAGCTGGACTGGGGTGAGCGATGGCGGGGACGGTGAGCACACGCGTACCTTTGCCTCGCTCTCTGCGGCATGTTGAGCGTACATGCTCGGGTGAAGCGAGACGCTGTCGAGGCTGGTCGCCTGAGGGAGCGACGAGAGAGCGCAGGACAGACTCGGAAGGGCGACGAGCTTGTCGTGGCGAGACATGGGGGATGTTCTGGTCGAGCCAGTCCGTATTTAACAGCAGCCCGCGTTCTCATCACGATGTGCGAGCATCTCAGATTTGGTTCTATTTCGGTTGGCATCGTCGTCTAAATTTTGAGGGTCTTTCCCTCCGGTTATCCATCTGCCCTCTCTATTACCCACGCGCGGTCTCCTAGGAAATGGACCGTCTTATCGTGGCCCTGCAGCAACCAGAAAAACGTTTCCGTCTCACATTCTCTCCTCGGACTCCACTGCCTGCACACCATCGTACACTGCCAGGCGTGTCCGCGCACCAGCCCAGTCCAACGAGCCCTCCACGAGCTCACCGACGACCGCAATGACATCATCCAACGGTCCGATCAGCTGTTCCATCGTATCACGTTCCCTATCACACCATCAGCACACATCACACTCAACACACATCACTTGCCGGAGGGTCATCGTCCTGTTCTGCACCGCTACAGATCGGGTCAGTACACACAGCCATGCAGACAAAAAGGGGACAACGTACAGGCAAAGTCGAGTGTCACACCAAATGGCGTACCCAACTCATCGTTGCGTGCATAGCGCTTGCCAATCGACGTGTTGGAATCATCCACCCTCGAAAAGATGCCTGCCTTGCGCAACTTGGTCGCTGTGTACCATCAGCACACGCACACCTCACACGCACGCACGCACGCACAGACTTCGCTCACGAGCGGTGCAAACTCTTCCTTGGCACTCAGTGGCACAATCAACACCTTGGTCGGCGCAACGACAGGTGGGAGGGAGAGCACCTGTGCACACATGAGCCTCTGTTGTCGACGATCATGAGGTACTTGCCCCGCGTTCAACATCCTGTTCCCGACACCAAAACGAGTGTTCCAATAACGTGTAGAGAATACGTCCAAACCCAAACGAGGGTTCGATAACATTGGGTATAAACTCACGAACTAGGCTAGATGAGCATTGCGGATCGATCCACGAAACAGAACCACGCACTCGATTGCTTAAACGTCTTGCGCTGCACCGTCACATGCTCTGGCCTGAGTGAGATCTGACCCTGCCCAGTCTCAATCGTGGCCGTCCTAGAGAGGGATCAGTGACCAGATCTCCGCGGTGCAACAACGACGGACCCGTTGTCGAGATCCTGCTTTAGCTTTACCAACCCTGCCTGATCCATCTCCCCGACGATCTTCTGCACCACACCCGCGTCCTTTCCGAGCGTCTTTCCGAGTACCTTCTTATTAAACTCGGCCACTTCCCTCTCCGAGACAATCGGTTCCTTGAGTGCCTCTCGCACGACCAGTGCATGTCCCGTCCTCGCCGCATGCACACTCAAGTCATACGCCGCTCGATCTGCACATCCCACACACTCTGTCCACCCACTCGCATTCTCAATCTCAGCATCCCAGCAATCCGTCGCATAGTGTGCCATTTCGTTTGCCATGTGCTGTCGGAACCGCAATCGACGCGGATCGATCCCAATGTACACCAGAAAGAGCTGTATGCGTGCTAAAAAGTACCCGAGGGTCTCGTTGGCAACGATGCCCTTGTCGACCGCCTCGCCGATCGAGAGATGTGTGATGGTCGTGAGGCCGCGCGATTGCACGTCCCGGTCGAGCAGCGCGAGCACGACCTGCCGATGTTCGTCGAACAGCGGGTGGCGCTTGTCCGCGGGGTCAACATAGTGCTCGATCTCACCCATCGTGAACTCGCGGACGCGGAGGAGACCTGCGCGCGGTGAGATTTCGTTGCGAAAAGAGCGTCCGATCTGGGCAGATGCAAACGGTATCCGGCCATTGTTGAACTCGAGCAGACGCGAAAAGTTGAGAAAGTGGCCCTGTGCAGTTTCAGGTCGGAGGAACCTGTGTGGGGATGAGCGAGGAACGGGAGGAACGAGGTGAACGTACCCAGGATGTTGGCCTGTAGGACCGATGCTGCTCGCAAACATGAGGTTGAATTGCTGTGGTTCGCCCACTTTGTTGTTGGTATCTGGGTTCCGAATGTCGTGCGTCTGACAGAGCTGGCCGAGCTCTGGGCCAGAAAAGTTGTCGAGCTGAGGATGTGTGAGCGAAAAAGGCAGGATGGATGAACGAGCACGGACCTGGGCGAGGATGCGCTCGTACGTGCTCACTGTCTCGTCCGGCAGTTGGACTGCGACGCTCTTGGCCTTGTTCTTTTTCTTCTTCTTGTCGTCCTCCTTGACTGGTTGGGCAGCCAGACCACGAGCCTCGCGATCGCCTGCCAGTCTGGCTTCGAGAACGTTTTTGACGAGATGGTCGGCACGAAGGACATCGCCAGTCTCGGTATCTTTGACCATCCAGTCTGCGAAACGGGCGACGTGGCCAGATGTCTCAAAGACGGGCGCGGGGGTCATGATGGTCGTATCGAGTTCGAGCATGTGGTCGTGTACGATAAAGTGACGACGCCATTCAGCGATGATGTTGGCCTGGAGTGATGACCCTGGTGGACCATAGTCGTACAGACCTGCGACGCCTGTGGATGGTCAATAGGCGTGTAAAAGGGTGTACACGACAAACCTCCGTAGATCTCAAATGCAGGTGCGTAAAAGAAGCGGCGGTTCAGAAGAGCCTCGAGACGTCCCTTGTCAAATGGGTGGGCATTCTTGTGTACTGGTTTTGCCATCTCTGTGTGGTGAAGGCGTCTGAATGAGTGTCCAAATCTGAGAAGGCGCATATTGGATTTATCCACAAGGACTCGTTTGACTACACCGAGGACAAGAAGACCTCGCTTTTGGTTTTTCCGTAGACACTCATCATCGCTCAACGTAAAAGAGTGTATTGGAGGGGAGCCGTTCCGTATTCATGACCGACGAACGGAAGTGTAGTGTCGGATTAGGAACGTGTACACTTTTTGTACGCTTTGGTACAACACATATGCCCTTTGGTCATGACCGCTCATGTCTCAGGTCTGTCTCCTCCTCCTCCTCCTCGTACCCCGCCCGGAACTGACCATTAGAACAGCATGACCAGCCCCGTTCTTTGCTTTCACTCTCCATTGCCGCTGCAGAGGCATCCCCAATGCCACCCGGCTCACCCGTCGAGTCTGCTCTTCGGTCCTCACAGGGAAAACTACCCGACGCTCTCTGGCACCCCACATCACACGCGACAGTGCACACCTCTGCAAAGCACCGCAGACTCTCCTCGGTGGGCAGATCCAGAAGGAGACTCAGCGATGCCCGCGATGCCGCTACTCGCCCTTTGTGAGTACACCAACCGAACAGCAACCCAAGGGTGCATCGTACTCGTTTACCGTCGTTCCCTTTTCTGTGCGTATCCAGTTACTGACCCTCGTCTAGCCCGACGTCGTTGCAAACCACCTCTGCGTCCCTCGCCGCACTCTCCCTCTCCTCACCCACGGTCTCACACCGTCCTGTGAATGGCGCACCGCCCGCCCAGGTCTCTCAGGCGACGTTGGCCACGGGTGTGTCCGACACAGAACCCACCAGCGTCGACGATACCCACCACTCACTCACCCCTCCGCAATCGCATACCCCACCTGTCTCCCACGGAACCAGGTCGACACGTAAACGAGGCACGACGTTCATATGTGAATGCTGTTCCAAGGTAGCCCATTCTTTGGGGACCGAACTTGTGGCTAAATTTAATTCCGACCCCAGGTATACCGACACCCATCCTGTCTCATCAAACACCGTTGGGAACATACCCCCCACTGGCATGAAGCCTCCAAGTTTGTGTTGAGCAAACATCAACAGGTGCAGTTGCTCGAGGTCTGTCTCATTTCATTTCTTCCAAATCCAGCCTGTCTTGCTTGCGCGCCTGTCTCTTTTTGTCTCTCTTTGATGGCGCTCATCTAGACTTGGTCTAGGCTGCTGCGATCTTGTCGCATCTCTCGCCCTCGTCTGCGTCTCTCCCTGAAGATCGCTCCCTTTGGCCCTCCTTTCTCTCCGGGGGACTCGTCCCCCCGCCTGCCACTGTGCCACTCAACCGAGCCACCCCATCACCCACCGCCCACCCGTCCCATCCCATCTCGAGTTCCGTACCGGCGAGCACCCACGTGGACACCCACGGATTCACCGTGGAGCCCCATATACACCCCCGGCCTCTACAGACACCACAGCCCGTGTCCGTCCCGGCGACGACCGAGGACGACGCGCTGAATCTGCTCGCGCTCCGTCTCGGCAGCCCCCTCTCGGTCTCTGTCCCCGTCTCGCGGACGCGGATGCGCGGGCACGGACATGCGCATGCGCATTCGCATCCCCTCTCTGTGCAGGCGTTGGAGAGGGCGCGGTGTCAGTCGGATGCGTCGGCGGGGTATGCCTGTCGGCCGAGTGCGGGGTGGACGCTCCCCTCGTCGTCTGTCCGGTCTAAATCAGGGTCGTCGCGGTCGCGGTCGCAGTCACAGTCCGCATCGGAGAGCAGAAGCGATGACGAACGTGCGTATGCACACGGGTACGTGCATGCATACGACGATGGAGACGACGTCCGGGTGGGGTACATCGACGAGATGGAGGACGATCGCGTGGAACGGGACAAGGTGGAAGAGTGGGACGGGATGGAGATGGAGATGGAGATGGCCTAGTCCCACTGGACTTTTTTCTTTTTCTTCTTTGTGAATCTGATCTATTGCTTGGCTTGTTTTCGCTCTTGTTTTGTTGTACTATTTCGTGGTGTACTGGTACTGTAACTACCGCGTCAAAGACGTTTTAGAGGACTCTCCCAAGTCCCTGTACTCTTGGAGAGCCGTACGCGGAGTTTAATCGGAGTGTATCTAACCAAGTGCCCATCTGATGGACGATCAGCTGTATTCAGACAATCATTGCAAAAGGACACTCACATCGACGTGTCGTGAATGGTGGGTATGTGATCCTGTGATCCTGTTCATCCTTGTGTTCCACTAATTGATGCATCCTCCGCATCCTCTTGCTCTTAGCTATCGGACGCATCCACTCTGCCCCAAGAACGTCCGCGGTCCATCACCCATACCCGACGGGTCCACATAGTGAGGACACATCCGACGTGCAGAACAACGCCAACTTGAGGTGGGAGATCACCGTCGTACGCTGATCCAGGCGACCCACCCACTCCCAGTACACGAGGACCACACCTCGCGGAGATGGGAGAGATGGTCTGGTCAGGGAAGAACCGACAATGTTGTGGCCGTCTTGCAGTTCGACCGATGCGTGGTTTGACGGACCGGCCGCTGGCGCGTAGGATGGCGGTCCGAGTGATATCGATTGTGACGTGTGTGTGTGCTATTGCAGACTGTTTGCAGTGTGCGATGGTGCATTCACACTGTGACTTTTGGTCGTGTCTGAGTGCGCTAGAGACTTTGGTATGATGAACCTACCTGGCTGATTGCACAGAGTTCGCAAGGGTCGGAGTGGTAGGCTTGACGGGGCAGTGAAGAAGACGTAGACGGATGAAAGAATTTGGTGCCTCGACGTCGTCTTAGACAGCGATGAAAGACGTTGAGAGTGGCTCAGAAGAGAGGAGGAGACGATGATGCGGACATGCGCTCGACGGGGGATTATATATACTGGGGCAGACAAAGGGCTCGTGGTGAAGAAAGATGTCGGATGGAATGTTTCTACAGTAACTGAACGTGGTCAAGAAACGCGAGAGGCGCGATGAAAGAAAATCAAAGAGAATGGAGTGCGATGAGGTGTCGACAGAGAAAGGATATGTCCACGAGATCACGTACCTCCCCCCTATCCAGTTTCGTGCCATCGCGAGGGTGGCGACGTGGAAAGTCTAGCGCGCGCTCCTTCGGGCGATGCACGATGCCTTTGACCGTTGTCAAATCCAGTTGACCAGCCGAGTTCTCGGTCATTGAAAGGTGTCCTCTCAATAATGATTGTTCCTGTGCTTTGGTCGTCTGCAAAGAATTGATATTAATCCATACCTAGTAGTCTCATCCTTTGTGCAACACCTCGGATGGCGCCCGACACAGGGACGTTCAAGTTGGTGGCACAAGACGAGATGTACAGTTCCGAAACACCGTTTTGACCGTTCCTCAGTGGACCAACCCCGTGCAGTGGTATAGGACACCACTAGATACGGACCGCGGAGGGCATCGACAATGTGAGACGCCCCATACCAGAGTCCCAGCAAAAAGAGTACGCGTTCTCTCATCACGTCCATGGTGTCCAGCATGGACGACACCTTCATGGGTAGCTGATGGGGGACGTGAACCTTGGGGCAATCACAACGAGCGGTGCTTGCAAGAATTCACAATGATGACGGGTCCGACGAAGACTGGAGAAGAGGTAGCCTCCGAACCTTGGACACGACTTTCAGACAGATTTGTACTGGTCTGCACCGGAAACTTGAACAACGGGCCACGTTGACGAGTAAAGTTAGGCACGCGAACTTGTCTGCCAATGCCTTAAATCCGAGCTGAGCTGGTAGACGCGATGGCAACGTCGGGCGGAACAAAGGACTCCAGCGACGTTGCTCGAGAAGATTACGCTCACTCATCTTGACCATGAGAAGCCCACGAGGATGGTGAGGTGTTGAGGCAGTGATGGTAGAACGACAAGACGCAAGTCATAATTAGGATCAACTACTACTGTTTGTAGTTAACCTTCTTCCTCCTGACCGACGCATTACCTGAGCGATCACGAAAAGACTAAATCTTATGAACCACTTCAAAGTACGTCCAACATTCATACATTCTCTATCAGCTTGCTCAACGTCGTCGGCATGATATCTGAACCTTGATCACAGCGACCCTCCTGTATTCCAGCGGCTCCATGCGAGCAAGAGAGCAAACGGCTGTTTAAGCCTATAAACCGGAGTACGTGCATCTCCCTTTCAACAGGGAAAGGAGGCGGTTCATTGTCTCGAGAAGACCAGTTGCGCCGCCTGACGAAACGCAGCCCCGAAACACGAGATTGAACGACCGGCCATGCGACCACACTGCCGATAAAAAGGTCGATCCGTGTACTAATCATCGTGACTGGCGCAGCTCTTGGTAGCAAAGATGGACAGTTTAAAGGACTCCATTTACCCGGGCTCTGCGGTAAAACTACATGTACGGTCTTTCGAGTTACCGCTAAGCCACGCCCGGGGGTCGCCATCGTTTGGAAAGACAAGGACGAAGAGTGCTTCCCTCGTCTTCACAGTACTTTATCGCACGTCATCCTGCGCCATCCATACCAGGAAGCCAAAGTAGACCTCGGCCGTCCTGAACCTGTCTCCATCCCATAAGAGTGTATCCAAACCAGGCCTACAGCAATGCCCATCTGATTGATGATCCAGAATTGCATTCAGATTATTGGTATGTGGTCCATTAATTGCTCCATCCTAAGCATCCTCTTTGCTCTTGGCAATCAGAAGCATCCGTAGCGACCTGGGGCTAGACCTGCGGTGGCGAACGTCCATCACCCCTCCCTGACGTGTCTCCAAAAATAGGACACATCCGACGCGGAGAAAAGCACAACTAGAGGTGAGGGATCGCCTTCGTGCGCTGTCCAGGCGACCCACCTACTCCCAGTACGTCGAGGATCACCATTGACGTCGTTCACGCGGAGATGAGAACGGGGGACCGGGCGCAAAGGAGCCGGCAGTGCTGGTGTCGTCTTGCGCGTCGATCCACATGCTCGTCCACGGACCAGTCGCTGGAGCGTACGATGGCGGTTCGAGTGTGGTTGCATCGTGATTAACGCTGTGGTGTGCATGTGTACCATTGCAGGCTGTTTGCAGTGTGCGATGGCGCATTCACGCTGTGACTTTTGGTCGTGTCTGAGTGTGGTGGAGACTTTGGTATGATGAACCTACTTGATCGCTGATTGCACAGAGCCCGCAAGGGTCGGAGTGGTAGGCTTGAGAGCGCAGTGAAGAAGACGTAGACAGATGAAAAGATTTGTTGCCTCGACGCCGTATTAGACAGCGGTGAAAGATGTTGAGAGTGGCTCAGGGGAGACGGGTAGACGATGATATGACACGGGCTCGAAGGGGTTTATATGCTGGGACAGACAAAGGGCTTGTGGTCCAAGACTGAACAGAAAGACTTTGAATGTAGAACGTTTCTACAGTAACGAATTGTAGTCAAGAAACCGAGAGGCGCGATGAAAGAATGAATGACTCGCCCGTCGACGGAGAAAAGATGAGGTACGTGGCCTCGTGGACACATTTCGTACCATCGACGAACGAAAGCGAGAGTGACGACGTAGAGAGTCGGGCGCGTCCTCTTCCGGGCGATGTGCAAGTTATCCGGTGCGCTTGACCATTGTTTAATCCACTGGCCAGCCTTCTCGCTCCTTGAATGGAGGTGTCCTCTCAATAACAAAGATGTTCCTGTGCTCTGGTCATCCGTAAAGATGATAGTGATTCATACCTGGTAGTCACTTGCTTGGATGGCCCCTGACACGAATCAGGGTGTTCAAGGAGGTGGCAAAAGACGAGGTGTATAGTTCCGTCCCTTGCTTAGCAGAGCCTACGCAGTGGCATACTAGGACACGGACGAGCTAGAGGGAATTGTCGGGAAACGCAATGAACGAATCGTAGCCTTACTTGGTAGCGTTGACAATGAGGACAGGTCCACTATTGGCTTCACGTGGAGAATAGATCTATCGGAAGAGGTAGTACCGTGGGCCCCAAGAGGCCCCCGAATCTTGTACACGACTTTTTCTCCGCTCTACTGGTCTACACCAGAAAAACAAAGTGAACTTGTCTGCCAACACTTTTCCTGCTTGACGCAATAATAGCGAGGTTGAGTCGAGCAGAGACAATTGCTAAGGATGCGTTGTGACTACAAGAGGTCCTTGAAGATGAGGTAATGGTGGTAGCTAGCCTGGTTCATAGAACAGCAATCAGCATGCATCAATATTCAATTTGCATCAATTACTAACTCCTGGAGCAACCACGAAAAGATAGAGTCGTATCAACCACTTCATAGCACCCCCCAAATAACCCTCTTCCTACTAAAGTTAAGCTTGCAGTTCCTAGAATGAAAGGTTAATAGAAAGACGATCGGAGGAAGACACGGCACGCACGACGGTACTAGGCAGGCTTCTAACGCTCATTTTGCCTTCAAGTCCAGCGCTCGCAAAAAGCCGGCCATTCGGAGAGATTGCGACTGAAACTATTTCTGAGTGAGGGTGTTTGATGGAATAGAGTTGGGTGTGTCTCAAGGTGTTCCAAAGTATGATGGTGTCTTCGGTAGCGTGTGCGATGAATCGTTGATGTTGTGACACGTCCGCAACCCATGGAACGGAAGTACGAAGACTATAAGGAATTGGCCACGTTGAGATGATCCTCCCTGCGGTTGCATGAACTTCGTTGATGTTGCCGTCCTTCGTTCTCACCAAGAGCTTGAAGTTTTTGAACCAGAAAAGAGCGCTATAGTGCCGAGTGATGTTCAAGTTGACTTGGACAAGCAAACGACCATTGTGGGCATTCCAGACTCGGACGGTTTCTTCAGTGGCTGTCGCGATGCGGTTGCCTTTGGGAGAATATTTCGCTGCAATGGTCCACTCGGAGCTCGGATGGATGAGTGTGCGTATCTGTTTGCCAGTCGCAGCGCTCCAAACGATGGCTGCGTCCCCATCAGTGGAGACAAGTCGAGGCGCCATCCAGTCCGGCGAGAAATCGACAAAGACACTCCTGATCCATTTCTCCCACACCTTTTCGTAGGTCTTTGCGTCCCAAACCCACAGCTCATCCCATGCACCTGCTGCGATCCATCTCCCGTCCTTGGAAGTAGTGACATACCAAACAACCTTTTGTTTTGTTTCCAGCGTCGCTACAAGTTCGCCATCTTTCGCTCGCCATACTTGAATAGAGTCCCAACCAGTGCTGATAAGATACTCGCCGTTTGCTGAAAATGTCACCAGGTAGACACCGCCATGACCGAGGTCCTTTTCAATGACGCTCTTGGAAGGATCTTGTCAAACAATCAGTACCATCCATGTTATCGTCTATGGACGCACCGCTCGTTCTCGTCGACACGGACATTAGTACCAACACGAGAGAGAGTAAGTGAACAAGTTGTGTGTACACGTCGCTCTTCCTTGAAATACGGCACACCTCGTGTCTTAAATTTTAAGCGACTCACCCATCCGAATCTCCAATGGACTTGCCGTTGTCCACTAAACGAACGGAGCAGACCGGTCATTTGGGTCATGCAATCACCAGATTATGCCAATGAACCCAATCCCCAATACTAGTTCGTACGATGCGTTGTCGTCTGCATAGTTGATCGAGTATGTAGGCTTCGCGAGCCACCTGCTGTCCTGCATAAAGCGACCAGACAACGTGATAATCTGCTGGTGCATTCAAGTTGAGCCAGGTGCGATGGCAACACCGAGTGGAACAGAGGTGATCGAGCTGCGGTAGAAAACTCCCCGATGTTGCTCGACGAGCTCGCTCCCACCGTCAAGAATGCGTATCGACGATGAGAGTTCCTTGGGGATGATGTGGAACAACAAGGCGCGAGTCAACTACGAAATCATTGAATTTGTGTCTGCTGCTTCTCCTCCAATTCTCGGACCTTTACAAACGTCTCACGCGAACACGAAAAGATTGGATGATACGAACCATTTCAAAGCACATCCAACATCCGTACACCGTATATCAGCTTGTCCAACGTCGCCGGTGTGATCTCCTTTACCTGCACCTTGATCAGACTGTCCGCAGCGACCCTCCTATACTCTTCCACGTTCCGGCGTGTCCGCGTGAGCAAGAGCGCACCAAACGGTTGTCCAAGTCGAGCGATGAATTGGACTATATGCGTCTCCTTTTCGTTTGGCGACAGAGTCGAAGGAGGCGGGAGTGCCGCTCTGTTCTCAGATGACACGTTGCGCCGTCTGCCAAAGGGCAGCCCTGGGATGCGAGGAATGAAGCGTGCCGTTCGTGTTTGTCGCGACACCAAGCCGACCAAAGAGGGTTCAGAAACGGAGGGTGACTCGCCCAGCACAGAAGCCTGGTCAAGCATGCTCTCCTCGGCTATTGTCCCTGGTACGTTCTCCACCGGGGGTCGGTCGAGGAGAAAGTCGATCCAGGGATGAACGAGGCATAGCGAATCCAGTCGGGAGAGGTCTTCCCGGGTTCTGATCGGTACTATACCAAGCGCTGTCGTCTGTGCATGGAAAACGGACCCGCTCTGGGAGGCAGATACTTGCCCGAGTTTGAAGATGAGACAAGGGAGTTTCATTCGACGACCTGCGAACGAGGGTAAAGAAAGCCCATGCAGCCGGTCATATAGTCTTGTGGCCAAAGAGAGATCGAGCGAACGCAATCTACTAGTAATTGTTTCCATTTCAGTGTTCGAAATTACTGAGGGGACGTGTGAGGTCGGAGCATTGCTGAACACGGTGGTGCTAGCTGGAAGACAGCTGTTGAAGCCGCCCGATCTCCCCGTCCATGCGAGAATGCTTGAATCCCCTGAGCTGGTGAGCAACTGCGCCAACAGCTGCCCGAGTGCCTTGTCCCCATCTCCGTATGTAATCGGTAACGAGACCGAGAAGATTCCGAGCAATGAGTAAGCTGCATCTTCGACCCGTGTCGTTTCTCGTGTCGAAGCCAGACAAAGCTTTTCACGGATGTCATCCAATCCTGGTCGGAGTGCCATCAGGGCTTCTGCAGAGATACCTGTCGCAGCTTCCATCTCTGAGACGATTTCTGGTGAACCCTTGTGGTTGTAGATATTAAGACCAAGGTATGGCGTCCAGTCCTCGGTGTAGAACCGGACAATTTTCGAAGCATGATATTCCTGCAGTGTCCAACCACGCGAGTTCCATAAGCTCTCCACCAGGGCGCCAGGCTCCGCTAGTTCATTAACCCCCAGGAGGAAGATGATGGTCATCGCAGCACCTTCGTACCACTTGAACATGCTGACGAGGGATTCTTGAAGTACGGAATGGTCCGCTTTATTGATGCAGCATGTATCACTCCATGCCCATCTGAATCCGGAGTCCCGTACGATCTTGCAGAACATCTGCAGCTTCTCATGAGTGGGATACTTTTCGAGATCGTACACCAGGATTTTGGAGGCAAGATCAAATAGAGGTTCATTCTCTTGCCATGTGTGCGACAATATGACATATGAATAGAACTCCCGGACAGCCTGCTTGATGCGAGCATAGTCGATTTTTGTGGTCATGGATGAAACGAGCTCTGGAAAGACTGGCATTGATTCGAATGCTGTTGCCTGCTCCGACCTGTCATAGAGACGACCAGATGTGGTATTGATGAGAACCAATGGGAAATCGCGAGTGACTTTCCGAACGATCATCCGGATAGCTTTTTTTGTATCTTCTGGTTTGATATAGCGACGAGATTGCTCTACGACAAGATATTAACAGAATATCATTAATACAACGCGATTGGCCTCACCACGAATTTCCGCATCGGATGATTGTGATATCTTTAAGAGCATTGTCTCGAATGCATCTATGGCATCCTCATAATGTCTTGTACCACGTAACGCTTCATGCTTCCTCTCGTATCCCCAAGGTGAAGATGGATCGAGTCTGATGGCCTGAGAACCCCGTTAGCGTGCAAGAATGTGAACGAGCTGGAATCGCTACCTCATTGGCGTCGTTCAGGGCGTCTTTCCATCTGTCCTTTCTCGCATATGCCTTGCTCCACTTGACCAGCAAGTCTTGTGGACTAGCAGGATTCAGAGAGAGTGCGGTTGTGTACTGCGAGATGGCTTTGTCATATTCACCAGCATCCATTGCATTATCTCCGAGGGTCTCCAACTTTCTGCGACATGAAAATTTAAACGCCAAAACAAACGGTCATGTAGATGTTGCGCATATTTAGATATAAACACACTCACCCAAAGCCCAATTTACTTGTTCGACATCCATTTCTTGTCCCAGCTCAGTGTGCATTTGATGCAAACATGCAACTGCATCCACTACACGACCCATCCTTTCCAGATGTACACACAAAACGTGATAGATGTCATATCTACGGAGCGTAAACTATATGCAATAAAACTGTTAGGGTGCAAGATGCTATAATAAAACATACTCACATCGACAGTAGTAGCCAAGCTATCTCTCCATGACTCGGTCTCCAATATTATCCTTGCCCACTCGTTCAACAGTGGCGTCATAACATGTGACACCTCGGATATCTCTTGAGGCATTGAGGCATTCCTCTCATCAGCAACCTGCCAACTTGCGCTGGTATCGTCTACTGGCATAGAGAGACATCGATGCATCATATCTGTAAAAGGGTTCGATCGCGTGGTAATAGCGCGGCAAAATGGTTATGTAGAACAATAGCCTACCACAAATCCATGATTTGATGGGATCGGTCATGTTGACCTCTTGGTTCACCATGCGAAGAAGAAGCTTGCTCGCTTCTAATGGCTGGCTAGATGCACAGAGGGCTACGCACAGCTGTTGTTCAATTTCGAATGCCAGATTTTCAAACTCCCATCCCGAAATCTGTCGGAAATAGGGATCAATATCGACAAACTGCGGAGTAGTAGGAAGTATACCAATGAGACTATCCATGTCAGTTGATCCGTGCGGTCACCTAGTTTGTGCCGTGCGTATTTATACAACTGTATTGCCTGTTCATGGTCGCCCTTCTCCATCTGCAAGTTCCCAAGGAGAAGGTGCATGTATGCCTATTGAATATATCAGTACTTGGTGACGCTATCAAACGATAACACATCTTTGACGCACCTGCACAACATATAGTGTCGGATCAAATGGCATGGCAGTAATGAGGTCCTCCATGCGCGATGCTGCCTCCTTGTGCTCTCCAAAAAGGAATAAAACGACAACCTAATCAAGAGAAATGAAAGAGCAGACAAATATTTAACACATGAAAGACACACCTTGACGAGGAGGATGGTATCGTGGGCTGACCGAAAATACAGGGTCGCAATGTCGCACGCTCGACATCCGTCGTGCACTTTCCCGTTGCTAGCAAGAGCCACGCAAACTGCAATGTAGCCAATGACAGATGGTTGGATTTCAATGGACTGGATTCATGGCGGCCTCAGCATTTACACGTGTGAGAGAAAAGAAAGAAGCACCCTTTTGGCATCGTCGATTGCTGCTTCCAATTCTCCCAAGCGTGCTCGAACAATAGCTCGACTAGCGAGTGCATGATGAGTGTGCTGGGATGTCGAGATTGCTTCTATCAATGACGCTTCGGCATCCGCAAGTTGGTTGTTCTCCCACAGGCCAAGCTCAGCATCGTCGATTAGAATCTCCAGTTCCTAGTGAGAGAGTAAAAGTAGGACCATAGCTGAAGGAAGACATGACACAACACGCACGGAGATACGCAACGGGTTAGAGTTCACGCTGATTTTGCCATCCCAATCAGCAATCGCAAGAAGCTGGCCATCCGGAGAGAATGCGATTGAACCGATGTCTTGATGGTGTTGGACGGAAGAGAGTTGAGAGTGTGTCAGGGTGTCCCAAAGCGTGATGGTAGAGTTTTCAGTCTTTGTACATTGCTCTGACAAGGCACTGTGGAAAGAGTGGCTATGCGTACATGTGTGTGAGAGAAGGGAGTAGACTACAGAGGTGGAAGTGTGTGGGCGAAAGCGCTTGCGCTTTCCGGCCCGGAG
>JBBPTN010000459.1:0-16538 GCA_038094075.1 Xerocomus spinulosus
TAATTTTATTAGTATCACTCTGCTCAATATCTAGTGCTATCAAAGATGGCCTATGATTACTTGGCCATTCAGGGATCTTCTACTGCATCTGAGCATGCTTTCTCTCAGGGTGGACTAACAGTGACTTGATTATGCAATAGTCTCCACTCTGATGCAGTTGAGGCTTTGCAAATCCTCAAAAGCAGCTATACTAGTGGAGATTTGGCAGCTAAAGTTGAAGCTTTACAGTGGGAGATGAAGCCCTGGAATGTAGAGGTTGAGTAATATGTGTAAAATAACTTGAAAGTATTATTGAAACATGGTTCCAAGTTTGTATAAAAAGTTCAGGTTTGAACTAGTTCTGAACCTGAACTGAACCTACATGAACTGGTTCATCAAGTTCAGTTCAGGTTCAGGCTGGTGGGTGTAGGTTTAGGTTCAGGTTCAGCAAAAAGTAGGCCCAAACTGAACTGAACTGAACTTTGGCAGCCCTAGTGATGTTCACAACATCCCGGACAACTGACATGCGCCCATCTCCCCCACACTATTAGCTGCCTTCCTTGCAAGCTGTGTAGGAGCAAATTCAGGTTCCACCATATCAAACTACCTTGCAGCCATCTGTGCTTGGCACATTATACACAGACTACAATGGTCCACAGATGGCCCTGAGTTCAAAGCCCTGCTCAAAGGAGCCAATCACCTTACTCCCTCATCATCCAAGCGACCAAGACACCCACTGTTCACCATTGACTTCCTAGAAGAAATTCACCAATCCATGGACATGACAAACCACCAGGACACCACAATCTTTGTGTGCATTGCTTGTATCTTCATCTGGAAATAGGTGTGCTGCTATGTGACCTATGTAGTGCTACATAGGCCACATAGTGGCAGTACTTGCATAGTCACCCCCCCAATTATATAGCACTATGTAGGTTACAAATTGCTACACTGCTCACATTTTGCTATCCGCACTGACATTTTACTATGCGCCCCACATGTTAGTACACCCATCGCAGCGACATAACAGGTGTCCTGCATATCTCTGTAGCTATGCATAGCTTTGGCTCCCCCCTGTAGATTTCCCAACCTGCATAGTGCTCTGTTTACCCAGACCACTTGAACTATTCGTACTGCGATCAATAAAAGGGAATATATTTGTCCACTAGCTGCTACTCACCAGTAGCTACTCTGCCTCACCAGCATGCTTGACATTGGCTATAAAATTGGCAACATCCAGCTTCAACTTGTCCTGAATCACCTCAGTCAGGGTATCATACTCCTCGACACCTGCATATTGTCTGATTTATTGCCACTTGCCATCAACAAATATTTTCTATATCCAATGAATCACTCATTGTGCCTTTAATAAAAGTTCCTTGAGCAGCTCTTTGGTGAGGTTGGAGCTGCCTGGCATGCGTGATGCATAATCTGCCAAGAATACCTTCCATTGGCTCAGGATCTTGAGATGGCAGTTGTACACCGTCTTGTATACCTTGCCTTCAAAATTCACTTGTTGCCATGTACCAGTACCCCATTCATCAATCGCACATTCAATCTGTAAGTAGATAGTATGAGTAGAGTCAATATAATAAAGTTGTACATACCACAGCTAATACCAATGCCACAGCTGACAATGGGAATGGTGAGAAGAAATGTGCAAAGTGGATGCCTTCAGTGTTCTTGTCTGAGAACCAAACAATGTTAATGAGTTTGGATATCAGCGGGTTGTGGTACATCAAGTTTTTGTCTTGTCCCTAGGATTCTATAAGTGGCTGTGTATGGTTAGTAGAGGTCATCAGAGGTTAGACAACTCACTAGATAGATGAAGGTCGATTTCTCCTTCAACAAGTCCACAAGTCTGCGATTTCTCTCAAGAATGATTTGGTGCTCTGTTGGATTGCCTACATCTGCTGGATCGGTAAATTCATAGTTACCTTTAAGGTGGTTGTGTGCCAGAGTTTTCAATTGTCCTCACATTTGAGTGGCCCGCTGTTTGATCTTGATAGATAGTAAGTATAGTCTTGCTGGCAGGTTGGTATGTACCAAAGCCATTTCATGAGTTCCCATATGAATCTTGATACTGGTTTGCTTCTGGGCTTCCTGGAGAGCATTGTATGTGAAGTCTTCAATCTGATCCATAATGTCTGGGAATGGGTTCCTAGATGCAAGCATTGACTTGAAGAGTACTGTAGATAGGCGATGTTGATCACATGTTTGCTATTGCCAGCTAGGTTGTGTGCACTTTTTCCATAGTTTACCTTGCTTTTTTTGATGGGTGGTCTGGTTCTTCATCTTGTTCTTTAATACTAACCCCAGTCTACAGATACAAGGCGTGAGTAAAGACCCACAACTATCCACTGAGTGATGTACTCACTAGCGGTTGGGTCAAGGACTCTTCTTTCTCAGTCATGTGACTGTCCTTATTACTTGTGAATAAGGAATTGGCTGGTGTGCTCAGATGTGAAGGGATTGGACTAGGGTTCATACCATCTCTTGTTGTGCAGACAGCCAGTGATCTAGTACTCTGGCTGACTTGGTGTATGTTCAGTCTGGGATTAGGATGTTTTGGAGTCACCAGCTGGTGAGATGAGATCTGCTGGTATAAAATTTATCTAGTGAGAACGGGGCAGACAGGGACAGCTAGAGTGAGATCGAAAAGACCTACCATGCTCATACTCTGTAGCTGAGGGCTATAAGAGTTACTTAGATGGGTATCCTCAGCCGAAGTCCCATCCTGAGATCCTGGCCATAGGTTCGCTTCATCTTCCATAGGGTTAAAAATTGAGGACGGCCAAGTAAAACGTGTCAAGGCATCAGGATCTGCCCTGTCTGGGCCAGATCTGGCCCATGGTGTCACTTCTTGATCTTCATTCTCCCCAGGCTAGGAGAGGCTGAGTGGGAAAATAAATTCTGTTGAGGCTGTTGGTATGGCATCAGTCTGCTTGTTTTGGATGCTTGCATGGTCTTGATGGTTTGGGTTTGAGTTCATAGATGGTGAGATTGAGGGTGGTTGCAGTAAGGGTCCCCTTTGTGAACAATGATCTCCCTGATCACCTTGAGAGCTAACTTGGCCCCTGCTTTTTTTGTTGAGGTCAGTAATCATAATGATTTTTATTCACATATGGTATGCCTCTAGATGAGGTGTAGCTTGGGAAACCCTCATGCCACAGCCTAGTCCTGAGGGGAGTTGATTGGCATGGAATTTGAGAAGGAAGGCCCCATCACTGTGTTGTTGCTGGGACATGGTGGTGTGAAGCTGATGGTCACATGATTGTTGTGGCTTTTGAGGTACTATACAGGTCTTGGTCAGCTGTTTGACATCTGTGCAGTGGCATGTATATTAACATACTGTATGAAACATGCAAAAATTTTACACATTATTGTTCCTCTCACCATGCCTGCCTACAAATATTGCCATGCATTCTACAAAGACTACCACAGTGTTCGTCAGCACCAGGGGAATGCACCTAACTGCTGGCAAGCATGGGACCATTTCTGGCAAAATCTGCTTGAAAACAGACTGGAAGTATCAATGACTGAACCAGAGGACTCAGCTAGCAGTAACCTGGAATATATAAACCATGTTCAAGATGGGATCTTCAATGACGCTGACGACTTCAGTACCCGACATCAGTCACCTGTGGGTAATGGGTCACACATCCTGGGGGAAGTAGATCAGTACCATGGTGCAATCTGGCATGAACCATTTCCTATTGAACATCAAGCTGGGCTTGGCAAAGCCACCACTAAGACAGAGTTTGAGAGACAGAGAGACGAGTGACATGCACAAGGGTTAGATAAATGGGCCCCATTCTTTGGCAAGGACAAATGGAGATTGGCCAGATAGTTGATGAAGAACGTCAGCCAGAATCAGGCCGATGAGTTCTTGAAACTAAACATAGTAAGTATGCAAAGTTCAGTAACTGTGTGACTAACCTAGTTTGATGTTGGCAGCGTGGTTAGATTCGATCGGGGGCTACGCCTTCCTTTAGAAACAAAGCCAAGCTATTAAATTCAGTAGATCAGCTATCTTCTGGAGTCGAGTGGAAATGCAAAAGTATCTCACTCACTGGCAACGTCCTGGACATTGATGGGCAAGCAATGGTGGAGGATCTTGAGCTCTGGTTCCACAACCCAGTGGAATGCGTTCAGGAGCTGATGGGCAATCCCATGTTATAGGACAGCATGTGATATGCACCTGAGAGGCTTTACACAAATGAGACTGGGTCAGAGAGGGTTGTGAATAAGAGCTGGACAGTGGATTGGTGGTGGGACATACAAGTATGCCAAATCTCACCATTCTTCATAATAAGCTCACCATTGCTTCATCCCTTAGAAATGACTCCCTAATGGTGCTACAGTTGCACCGATCATGTTATCGTCGGATAAAACCCAATTATCTAACTTTCAAGATGACAAGTCAGCATGGCCTGTGTACCTGACAATTGGCAACATATTGAAAGATGTATGTTGGTGGGCTTCTTCACATGGTACCATTCTGCTCGAATACCTACCTATCACACATCTGGATGGGTTTTCTGACAAGATGAAGGCATTGATCAAATACAAGTTGTTTCATTATTGCATGGTGCACATACTCACATCATTGGCAACAGCAGGGACTATTATGCTGAATGCACACTTGTATCATTCAACAATCTCTCAACAGTCGGACACTCACGAAGAGGTCAACAGAATCCATCGAGCTAGGAGATCAAGTCAAGGGCAGAGTGATAGAGACATAGATTCTGAGATGAGCTCAGAAGACAAGGACAGAGACAAGGTAAGGACTCAGAGAGCACAGAGGACACAGGAGACACAAGAGATGCATGTAATTGCGCAGATCAAGTATGGGAAAGTACAGTACATGGCAGTGGGGTATTTATACTATGGAATGCACAGCATGGAATAGTATGGAACATGGAAGAAAATGCATGACTAAGTATCTATAAAGAGAAAATACTCAAGGAGTGGCTGTCCGAAGAAATCATAGTACTTTGTAGGTGGAGAAATGTGGTCCAAGAAATAGTAGCACATGGCAAAAACAATAGGAATATCCCCATACTCATGTGCAGGAGGTTTCTAAGGAGAAAAGAAGAACATCACGATGAAGAAAAGAGATTGTAACATTACCCCCTTTGTAGATTTGAGCTCCAGACTCAAGATTCAAGAATCTCTCCTTCCTCTCCATGGATAGACTCAGCTTGAGCGACAGGGAGATGTTTAGATGGGCAGTTGTCAGAGTGGTGACCAAACTTGTCGCAACTTTCGCAGATTTGTTGAGGGCAGAAGTGAGAAGAGTGTCCCTAATTGTTATATTCAGAACATTGGACGGTGAGGCAGCATTTGAGAGTATGACTAGGGGTGGCACATCCCCAGTGAGGGCAGGTATATTCAAGGCAATCCTCATGGTAATGGCCCAGTTGATGGCAACGAAAGCAACGAGTGGTTGGACAAGCAGAAGTGTGATTATATATGGATGGGATGACTTGAGTGGGAGAGGAGAAGACGAGATGACCGCCTGCACCAGGAATATAATAAGAGCGATTTCTGGCAAGGGCTTCCTGGTTGATGCGGCCTATAGTGTCTTGTGCAGCCATGAGATTTTCGAAGATAGGGGTAAGTTCTAGATCTGGGAGAGGTGAAGAAGAAATTTGTTGTGCAAGGGATAAAGAAGAAGAAGGGGAAAGCGGAGAAGTGGGAATCCAAGAACTAGTAAGACAAATGGGCAAGGGCGGAGGGAAACAGTAAGAAGGAGTATCGATCTGTTCTAAGTAAAACTCTTTGTCTTTTGGGAGCATAGCTTTGAAGATGCGAAGGAAAGTGGGAGAAATGAGAGGCCCGGGGAGGGCAGAAACGTAAACTTGGAAATCATAAAGATAAAGAGCATGTAGGATATGTTGAGGGAGGAGTTGGGTGCAAAAGCAGATAGTAGAAAAGTCCTCAGAGATATTGGGGGTAGCATTAATGAATGACTGAAGGATCTGAATGGACATAACATCTAAGTAAAGGCATACCAGTTCCTGTGCCAAGTGGTCTTCAAGGAAGAGTGCTTGCTCTTCGATACCCATAAGCATGGGTGGTCTTTTGAGGACGGCAGCGAAAAGGCTAAGAGCAACAGTCAAGGGCAAAAATTGAGAGAACACCTTATGGTCCTTAAGGAGGGGATGATAGGTACAAATAGAGGACGCAGAGAAGTCAGAGGAGGAGGAACTCATACTGGGAGAGTGGTGGAAGAGGGTTTAGGTGAGAGAGGAGGAGTGTCTAAGGGTCCAGATGATGCGAATGACGAAGAGGGTGAAGCAGGAAGTATAAACGGCTCTGGGACAGGAAGGGGAATAATGACTAGGTCAAGTCGGGCAAGTCTGGGGAGTTGGTAATGATTGTAGGTGAAAGCAATGGTAACAGAGACCAGAAGAATACTTCCTGCAGCAGCAAGGACTAAGGCAATGTATACAGCAATGTTTGAGGAAGAGGGGGTTGCGACAGAGAGACCAGGGACCATAAAACAGGGAGAGCTTTTCATTGGTAGATAGGGAAGAGTAAGGGGAATGTTCTGGGGGCATGCAATAGAGGGAAAGACTTCGAGGAGGAGCCTCACGAAGAGATCACAGCATCTCAAAATCAATGCCCATCATCGCAGTCGATGGAGTTTCTTATAGGTGGAGAGGATGGACTTGGCATGGCAGAGATTAACTTCTGGTTCCCATGTATTTTCAGATGATGCATAGCCTTTCCATGTGGTCAGGTACTTGTAATGGCCAGGGGACCCCTGATGTGCCAGGATAGCTTCAACTTCATATTCTTCTTCATTATCAATCATGTTAGGAGGGGGTCTAGAGAAGGAGGGACCATGTGCATCAGTTTGTTTGAATGGCGATAGAAGAGAGGTGTGGAAGACATCATGAATCTTTCATGTGGGTGGGAGTTTCAGGCAGTATGACAGCAGTGATAGGACCTGAGAGATCTCGAAGGGTCCATGTCGTTTGGGTGCTAATTTTCTAGAAGGGTAAGGTATGCGGAGGTTGGTAGCTTCAAGCCAAACCTTATCTCCGATCTTCCAGGGTGAGAAGGAACAAGTGGAGTGACGAGTCATTGCTGCTCTGGCTAAGTCATGAGTAGCTAATGCCTCTTCTCTGGCTTTGGTGAGGGAGTCTAGTTGATCAGAGAGAGCAGGGAGGAATGTCTTTCCGAGAGCAGGGTATGCTCTAGGTTCGTAATCAAGGAGGAGAGAGAACAGAGATACCTTGGTGGAGCTGTGAGGGATGGAATTATGATGAAACTCGGCAGTAGTGAGAAAGTCTGCCCAAGCATGGGGATTGTTGGAGCAGAAAATACGAAGATATGTCTCAAGCTCCTTGTCTCAAGCTCCTGATTAGTTCTTTCAGTTTGACCATCGGTTTGGGGGTGATAAGCAGTAGAGAGGCAAACATCATATTGTAGAAGTCTTGCTAGCTCCTGGGCGAATGCAGATGCGAATTGTGGGCCTCTGTCAGATATGATGGAATCATGGAGACCAAACCGTTTGAACACATTGTCAAAGAAGAGCTTTGCAACTCCAGCAGCATCGATGGTTTTGTTGCAAGGAAGGAGAATTACCCCCTTAGTAAGCCCATGGTCTACCACGACCATGACAGAATCAAACCCAGAGGAAAGGGGGAGATCAGTGATGAGATCAACAGAGAGCTGCTTGAAAGGAAGTGAAGAGGACAATGGGATGGGGGAGACAGGGGGAGCAATAGAATGGGTGTTAACTTTGGATTGCTGGCAGATAGCACAACCAGCAATGAAATTGCATACAAAGGTGGCCAGGCCAGGCCACCAGAAGTCCCTTTCTACCAGGGCTTTGGTGTGAAACTGACCAGCATGACCAGTGGTAGGTGATGAGTGCAAAGAATGGAGTAGAGAGGATCACTGTTCAGGAGGGATATAAAGACGACCTTGGAAATATAACTTATCATCTTTGAAGGTCCAGTCTGCAAGGGAGGATCAAGGGAAGAGGGGAGAATTATCCTGTAAGGCAGCAAGAGCTCATAAAACCAAAGGATCTGATGAGGAGGATGACTGGATATGGCGTATGAGGGAGGAGTCTAGGGCAGAGATGATGGCTGGGTCTGAGAGGATGGGTGCGAAGTTGTCCAAAGATGTATCAATAGAATCCTTGTGAGAGAGAGCATCTGCAGGGCCCATCTGAGTACCTGGGGTGACTTTCCAGAGGATATCAAAGTCCTGCATGAAGAGCGACCAGCGAGCTTGACAACAAGACAACTTCCTGGGGTCTTTCAGATAAGAAAGATTCTTGTGGTTGGTGAGAACAGTGATTGGATGGGCTGTTCCAAGGAGGTAGTGGTGCCATTCCTCTAGAGCAAGGATGACAGCTAGGAGTTCTCGATCATAGATGTTGTAGTTTTGCTCTGCAGGGCTAAAGGTCTTGGAAAAATAAGCGCAAGGATGAAGGTCACCATTAACGTCAGGTTGGAGAAGGACTGCTCCCACAGCAAGGAGGAAAGCATCGGTCATGAGGGAGAAGGGCTTAGAGGGGTCTGGAAGAGAGAGAACAGGGGCAGAGGAGAAGGAAGACTTTAGCAAGGTAAAAGCTCGGTCCTGAAGAGAGGTCCAAGCCCAGGGTTCATTCTTGTGAGTGAGAAGGGCTAGAGGGGCGACAACATTGGAGAAGTTGGGGATAGAAGTTAGCAAACCCCAAGAAACTGCGGATGCCTTTAACAGAGGTCGGTGGTTTCCATTCAGCAATTGCCTTAAGTTTGACTGGGTCCATTTCAACGACTCCTTGTCCAATGATCATGCCTAAATACTCCATCTTGAGGGTGTCAAACGAGCATTTGCTGATCTTAAGTGATAGTCCATGTTCCCTAAGTCATTGAAAAATGCAAAGGGTACGTTCATGATGCAAAGTAAGGTCCCCATTAGTGTGGATACCAATATCGTCCATGTATATCTTCAACCAACCTTCTGCAATGATATCGGCAAAGATGTGATTCATGAAGCTCTGGAACATAGGGGGTGCATTATTAAAGCCAAAGAACATGACTGTGGGCTCAAAAAGCCCAAGAGGAGTAATAAATGCTGCTTTCCATTGGTCTTCTTCTTGAATGCAGATGTTATTATAACCCCAACAGATATCAAGCTTGGTGAACAGCGTGGAGTCCTTCATATCATCGATGAGATCAGAGATGAGTGGAAGAGGGTAGGCATTGCGAATGGTGTGGGAGTTGAGGTACCTATAGTCTTGGCAAGGATAAAGAGTTCCATCTTTCTTTGGGACAAAAAAGAAGGGCAAGGCTTGTGGGGATTTGGATGGAACAATGCGGCCAGTCTTAAGATTCTCGTCAATGAAGTCCTTGCAAGCTTGTTTCTCTGCAGGGTTGAGAGAGTAGACCTTGGCAATTTTGGGGACAAAAGATGGCTTAAGTTTGATGATGTGGTCATAGTGGCAATAAGGAGGTAGAGTTTCAAATGTCTTCTCAGAGAAGACGTCTGCATAGTCTTTGCACCACTCTAGAACATCTTGTTCCTTAGGTGCTTCTTGCTACACTAGCTGGGTGGAGAGAGTGATGTGACTGATGTCTATGGTGGGAGGATGTGCAATGGTGATAGTCTTATCCATCCAATTGATGTCAGGGTTCCACTTCTTCAACAAAGGCATTCCAAGAATGACCTGACGTTTGCCCAAAGAGGTGACCATGAGTTGGACATCATCAGCAAAGGAAGGGAATATGGCCTTGGCAGAGATGTTGTACATAGTGATGGGGTGAGGAAGACAATGAATGGAGGTATGGAGGCAAGGAACAAGCTTCGAGTCTATGAAATTCCCTGTTGCTCCACTGTCTATAAGAGCAATGACATCAACACTTTGAGATTTGTTTTGTAGGTGAACTGGAAGGTGCAAAGTTCATTCATTGGGTAAGCCTACAAGTACATGATGGGAAGAGGACGTTGAGGCATCTTCCCTTTCTAAAAATCCAAAGTGTCCAATGTGGCAACATTTTCTTCATCCAAATTCTCAAAACAAAGCTTAAGAGTTTGAAGGATTTTGTCTTCCTTTTTCCCAGTCGAGCAGAGTTGATTAACATAAGCATCGAGTGCAGATGTCTTGGGCATGGCAGGGGGAATCATAGGGGGAGGGGTTACAACAGGAGGGGTAGCGTCCATGGTTTGGACGTTCTAAGGGCAAGGTTTGTTGAAGGGGAATGCCCTGCACTGAAGGGCATTGTAACCAGGTTTGTGATAATGAAAGCATAATCCCTTCTTGATGCATTTGGCCTTCTCAATGGGGGTCATTTTGAACACTTTGATTGCGTCCACATCCATGGCATTGGGATCGGAGGTAGTAGAGAAGGAAGAAGGGAAAAAAGCGGTGGAAGATCTTCCCTTTCCTAGGTTATTGATGCGGGTAAGTTGAGTATGGAAAACCTTGGCCTTTTTGATCCAAGTCTTTGCCTCCTTAGATACAGGAATGATGTTGAGAATGGCGGTGACGATCTTTACATCCATTCCATCACTTAAAAAGTGGATGAGGGTGTCGTCATCTGTGATGCCAGCTTTGGCAGCTAAATTCTGGAAGTTGGTGATGTATTTCTGGAACCCATCGTCATGTTTGGTGGGTTTCTGATGCAATCTGGTCAGTGCAATACGAGCAGTGACCTTCGTGTCAAAGAGATAGAAGGTGGACTTAAAGTCTTCAGCTAATTTGTTGAAGGTCTTCTCTGTGGAGGCAATCGTTGTGTCTGCCATTTTCTTGTACCACATCTCAGAAAATTGGACTCCTCATCCCTTGCTCATTTTGTTGAGAGCGGTCATAATCTTATCCTCATCAGAGGCATACAGAGTAGCGTTAAGAGCAAAGTAGGCCTTCATGGAAGTGATCCAGTGAATAGCATTGCCAGTTTCACCAGAGAAATCTACTGGGAGTGCTGCTTTAAGTTCAGGTCTGATGGTGGACATAGTGATAGGTGGTGGGGATGAAGGGCTGAGCTGTATGGGTGAAGGGGTTTGTGACTGTTGGGCAGAGGGCAAGAGGGCTTGTGGTGGTGAGGGTTGTTTTGAGGGAGTGACAGCAACTAGAAGACTAGGGGCAGGGACAGAGGGACTAGGGTTAAAGAACTTAGGGAGTTTGGGGGGACAATAGGGCAGAGGGCTAGGTATGGCAGAAGAACCAGTAATTCTCCTGGGCTGAGGCACTGAGGCAGAGACAGAGGATGATGGTGCTAGGGCAGAGGGTTGTGAATCCTCTTCTTTAGAGTTAGAGGAAAGGCGATAGCCTTGCTGGGACGAAGGTCTGTGTGAAATGTTGCTGGGGGAGTCCTGCACCTGAATAGGTGGGACAAGGGAGATACTTGATCTTTTGTTACACTGAACACACACTTGTGTCATTCAACAACCTCTCAACAGTCCGACACTCACGAAGAGGTCAACAGAATCCGTCAAGCTAGGAGATCAAGTCAAGTGCAGAGCGATAGAGACACAGATTCTGAGATGAGCTCAGAAGACAAGGACAGAGACAAGGTAAGGACTCAGAGAGCACAGAGAACACAGGAGACACAAGAGATGCATGTAATTGCGCAGATCAAGTATGGGAAAGTATAGTACATGGCAGTGGGGTATTTATACTATGGAATGCACAGCATGGAATAGTATGGAACATGGAAGAAAATGCATGACTAAGTATCTATAAAGAGAAGATACTCAAGGAGTGGCTGTCCGAAGAAATCATAGTACTTTGTAGGTGGAGAAATGTGGTTCAAGAAATAGTAGCACATGGCAAAAACAATAGGAATATCCCCATACTCGTGTGCAGGAGGTTTCTAAGGAGAAAAGAAGAACATCACAATGAAGAAAAGAGATCGTAACAGGGACCCATGGCATGGATATGGTTTGTGCTGACTTTGTCTCTCGTCAGATATGGCCTATACTCACTGCATATGTTGCAGACTATCCAGAGCAATGTCTGGTAGCCTGCTGTATGGAGAACCATTGTCCAGTCTGCAAAGTCACCCCCACTGCTCGTGGAGATCATCAATCAGCAGAGCCTAGGGATGTCCATGAAACACTCAATATATTGTGATAGTGGGAGGACCTGGATGGTCCTGTAGTGGCAAAAGAAGCATTCAAAATGCTTGGTTTGAGAGGGGTCTTTCCCCCTTTCTGGGCATCACTTCCTCACTGTGACATATTTGCGGCATTCACACCAGATCTCCTTCACCAGTTGCACAAAGGGGTTTTCAAGGATCATCTGGTCAAGTGGTGCATTAATATAATAGGGAGCACCAAGATTGACACATGGTTTAAGGCGATGACCTTGCATCCAGGTCTTCACCACTTCAAAAATGGTATTTCAGGTGTTTCACAATGGACTGGAAAGGAGCATAATGAGATGGCCAAAGTTTTTGCCGGTCTTATTGCTAGCAGCCAGAATGAACAGGTTGTTAGTGCAGCCCAATGCGTCCTTGACTTCATTTATCTTTCATCGCTGCAATTGCACACAAAATGTTCGCTTGATGCCCTTAAGGTGGCACTGGATAGCTTTCATCAATACAAAGAAGTGTTTATTGAGCTCGGTGGACGAGAAGCAAGTCATTTCAACATACCCAAGATACATTCAATGCAACATTATGTTGACCTGATTTGGCACCTTGGATCTGCCAATGGCTTTAACACAGAATCATCTGAATGCCTGCACATTGACTATGCCAAGGAAGCTTACCATGCTACAAACAAGAAAGACTTTGTCATTCAAATGACAGTCTGGTTGCATTGTCAAGAGGCCATAGACTGTCATAGTTTGTTTTTGGAATGGTGTGACGACAGGCCAGGAGGACCACTTGATCTGGATACAGACAACATTGATGATGGTGTTGCAGACACACAGGGAGACATAGAGACCAACTTGAATGGTGAGCAGTTGCTGATGATTGAAGGTTCAGCTCTCACGGGGTCGAACATGGCTGTTCAAACACTTCAGCACAAAGTTCCCACATTTCACCGTGCACACTTGCACAGTGTGTCAGCTACAAAGATCATCCAGGACCAGCATGCAAGCCATTTCCTTCCCTCCCTCAAGGAGTACTTATCCAGACAGAACATACTCTTTGAGCCACAAGTGTTTGACACCTTCAATATCTACTCGTGGTTGACATTTGAACTACCCGCAATCCCAGAGGCGAGCACCTTAAAGTGTACATGTATAGTTCAAGCATTACCCCCATGTCCACACTGGAACAGACTGCCTGCTGAAGGCACACACCTGGATTTTGCCCTATTGCGTTGTCAAGATCATAATCCTTGGACAGTTGGAACTGTGCTTGAGGGTGAGTGTGGTAGTTGTTATCGTTGGACTCTACCTCATCAGAGTGCAACAGGCCTACATGTTGCACAGGTATTCTCATTATTCTCATTACCAGATTACTATCCTTCAAGTGAGCAAATCCAGGGACCACTCACATACATACATTGAATGGTTTACACCATTTCAATTCAAGGACATCAGCAGTGAAAAGTTCATCATCACATGGTCCACTCGAATGCACCAAAGACACAGTGAAATTGTCCCCATAGATCATATTATCAGAAGCTGCCATCTGATACCAGACTTTGGCAGTGAGGTGGATTCTCGCTGGACAGCTGAAAATGTCAGGACAACATGTGATTGATTTTTTGTTAATAACTACATCAATATACACACTTTTTGTTTACTTAAACTGAATAGACGAGACATGTTGTAATGGTGATCATTTTTGAGTGAGCAAAGAGCAGACACATGACTACTACACCATTGCACTAGAGCACTACTATGCAATCCACTATGAACCAATGCCGTCAGACTATGTGAAACAAAGGAGATGTAAACCATGCAGATGAAGTGAAAGCTGTGCCAAGTTCAAGATCAGACAGCTTGCAGCACATTAAGTACATTGTATACATACATTAATGGCTTTACACCAGTCGAGGATCGCTGCACACTGAAGGTGGAATATGGATCAGTGATTGTAGCTTACCACACCAATGAAACATACATTTGTGACATTCAGAGGTTCCTCAATCACTAGAGTGGTAAAGTGTGGGATAATCAGAAGAGTCGGATATGTTTCACAAAATGGGACATTAGTCGGCACAAGGGTCCAGTAAGGTCTAGGAATTGAATCTGACTCTGAGGAGGTCCAGCTTGATATAATTCCAACAGGGCTGGTCATATAAGCCAGAGTTAGATCGCGGTGATGCTCGCTAGTGTAGGCATGTGCAGCCAGGACATGTTGGTCATTGCACTTGACATCAAATATAGAATTTATACAGGTGTTAATACACAAGAGAGAACTTATGATATCGTGGATGTGTACCATATGGCAGACCATCGCACATTAAGAATAGGGTCCCCCGCAAAGAGCACATTGTGCAGTAGGACGAGTTCTGCAGCATGAACCTAATTGTGTGAGTGTGCACAGTGTTGAGATCTAAGCATCAGGACTCACCAGGTAGTGGATTGACAACTTGGATATATCATCAAGGGATATCTCGAGAATACCATCTAGAAGATCTGCCTCAGAGTCCATGCTAGACCCTGATGAGTCAGACAACGAATCAGCAAGTGTGTCAGAACCAACTAGTGTATCAGTATTAGACTGATCAGAAGCCATTGGACTGGCTTGTGTATTTGTAAGGAGAGTGTTGTGCAAAGGGAGATGGTTCATGGCAGGGGTGTAGGGTCACTCTCGGGGCCCGTCCTCACTGAGCTTTGGTCAGGTAAAATTTCTAGTGCCCCATAGTAGGTTGACCAACGTGCTATGAGTGCTATGCAATTGACAGCAGGATGGCATACCTGTGTGAATAATGCAGACTAATGGCATGGTGGACGACTAGCACACATAGCAGCGGGTAACGGTATTCATGCTATATAGGGCTATATAGCACAATAGATGCTATGCAGTGCTACATAAGTGTATTGTACTACAGTAGCACAGACATGTTTCCAGATGTTCTTCTGTATCGTGAGACTGGGGGAATTCACCATACCTTCAATAACCAGGTTTGACTCTTCCAAATATATCACCAAAGCCGATTTCTCACTCACCCATAACCACCAAAATCTACCAGTGATGAAATTCCACTTTCTGAGAACCAAAACCAAACCAAATGGCAAAGACACACACTGCACTCCACATGAAGCCACCCCCCTCACAGACCCTCACGCCGCGATCGACAACCACTTCCGTGTCAATCAAATAGAACCCAATGACCACTTATTTGCATGGGTACATCCATCACAAGGCAAGTGCCCTCTTTCCAAAAAAGAAGTCATCACTCACATCGAAGAAATCAAACACTCCTACCCGGAGATGTCAGAGCTAAAAGGGCACAGTCTGTGCATGGGAGGAGCCCTCTACTATCTACTCCTCAGCAATTCATTCGACACCATACACCAAATAGGTTGTTGGGCCAGTGACTCCACCTTCTTACTCTACATTAGACACCATGCCCTCATACTCACCCCATACCTTCAGCATGATGCAACCCTATCCACGAACTTACACAATTACACACTCCCTCCAACATCGTAACAATGGGTGAGCCACGCTTCTAACACCTGGGTTTTACTCATCTGATGCGTCACGTGCTCCTAACAGACTAGGGACACAGCTCGCTCTCACCTGGGTGCAGTTTTGGGCCAGAGAAAGCCTGCGGCTTTTCACCCATCCCATTTCCTAGTACCTACTCCTTTGTATCTACCATACCATTATGCTCCCAACATTTCTCCTTTGCCCAACAAAGTACAAAATGCATAGACTATCTTTTTTCAGCCCACCATGCCCTCTCATAGGCTGTGGACTCCATTCCACTTCTGTGCAAGTCATTCGATGCTGTCTCACTTGATCTCAATTTCAAGCATTGCTGTTCAGTTGCCCTTTGTTATGATCTCTTTTCTTCATCATGATGTTCTTCTTTTCTCCTTAGAACCCCCCTGTACACAAGTATGGGGATATTCCTATTGTTTTAGCCATGTGCTACTATTCCTTGGACCACATTTCGCCACTTACGAAGTACTATGATTCCTATCTTCTTCGGACAGTTACTCCTTGAGTATCTTTTCTTTATAGATACTTAGTCACATATTTTCTTCCATGTTCCATACTATTCCATGCTGCGCATTCCATAGTATAATTACCCCACTGCCATGTACTGTACTTTCCCATACTTGATCTGCACTATTACATGCATTTCTTGTGTCCCCATTATCCTCTGAGTTCTCTGAGTCTCTGCCTTGCTTTTATCTCTGTCTTCTGAGCTCACCTCAGAATCTAAGTCTCTGATGCCTTGTCCTTAACTTGATCTCCTAGCACAACAGGTTCTGTTGACCTCTTCGTGAGAGTCCAACCATTGAGAGGTTGTTGAATGACACAAGTGTGCATTCTGAGTAACACCCTTCCCTCCCTCACAGCTCACTCTCCTGGGTGCAGTTTCAGGCCAGAAAAGGCCTTCAGCTTTTCACCTAACACATGTCCTAGTATACACCACTTCTCTGTACTTACATTTCTACACCAAGTTCT
>JBBPTN010000460.1:0-16523 GCA_038094075.1 Xerocomus spinulosus
CCGTCGGACGTGCGTGTTTAATGGGTTTGTTGTCCTTTTGTTCATCACGAATCACAGTCGGTGCCATGTTTTACCTCTCCCCGACGTTGACGTTTATGATGCTTGGCATCGTACCGCCTGTTTCTCTTGGTGCAGTGAGCCATCCACTTTGTTTCCCTGGTCTGCACATGATTAACAGAGTAACCTGTAGGTCTACTACGGTCGCTATCTCAAAAAGTTGTCCAACCAGTCCCAAGAAGCGGTAGGTGAAATGACCAAGGTCGCCCAAGAATCCCTCTCCGCTCTTCGGACCGTCCAAGCGTTCAATGCGAACGCGCAAGAACAATCCAAGTTTCACGACCGCATCAACCGCGTGCTCACCCTCGCGCGCAAAGAGGCTGTCGCGTCCGGCATCTTTTTCGGCAGTACTGGTTGGAGTGGGAACATGACCATTCTCGGCTTGTTGGGATATGGTGTGTTCCAGACTCGGAGATATGATTGGATGGTTGACTGGGATTGATTAGGTGGTACACTCGTCTCGCAGGGGGCAATCACCGTCGGGGACTTGACGAGCTTGCTTCTCTACACGGCATATGTGGGTAACGGTCTACAGATGCTCACGTAAGGCATCTTCTACTTTCTCGCACCCTTGGTTGATTGATATGAACATTTCAGTGGGTTCTTTGTGCGTGTCTTTATCCGTCTTGGTTGGCTGTGTAATTCACACTGCCTAGTCTTCGATCATGCGTGGTATCGGTGCTGGCACGCGCATCTTTGAGCTACTCGACCGGAGACCCGCGATTGTGCCCAATCAGGGGATCAATGTTGACCCGTCACGACGTGGTGTCATCCGATTCGAGAATGTCGGATTCGAGTATCCGAGCCGAAAGGGTGTCCAGATTCTAGACGACTTTAACCTCGAGATTGGCGTTGGCGAGAACGTGGCGATCGTGTAGGTAGTTTGTACACGCGTTGTGGTGCCAGGTGCTAACCCATGCTGGATGTGGACGTAGCGGCAAGAGCGGTGGGGGCAAGTCATCGGTGCAGTCGCTCCTCCTTCGGTATTACGATCCCATACGTGGCAAAGTCACGTTTGATGGCCAAGGTATGTCCACGCGTGTCATTTTTGTGATCGGTCAACAACGCACTGCAGACATTCGCGAATTTAACCCGAGTTCATGGCGGAATATTATCGGCATCGTGCCGCAGGTGTGCACCGTGTTGCCACGTCATTCGGTGTCTTGTTGATCCATATCTTGCCTAGGAACCAGTCTTGTTCACAGGCACGATTGCTTCCAACATTGCATTTGGCAACGCAACTGCGACACGCCAAGACATTGAATACGCCGCTCGGCTTGCCAATTGTGAGTTTGTCTGGGGCATGCCCAAGGGGTTTGATACCGAGAGTGCGTTTTTTGTTCACCTCATGTGACACACGTTCACGCCACACAGTTGGCAGACAGAGTCTGAGCGGAGGCCAACGACAGCGTTTAGCGATCGCACGTGCGTTGCTCAAGCGCCCTGCGATCCTTGCGTTGGACGAGGCGACGAGTGCGCTGGATGCGTCGAGCGAACACCGGGTCAATGACGCGATCGACAAAATTTTGGCACAGCGGCAGACGACATGTGTGATCGTGGCCCATCGGTTGTCGACGATCGCGCGGGCAGAGCGGATCGTGGTCCTCGAGGGTGCGTATCCTGTCTCGTCTTCTGACGTGGAGCTGACTGGATGCGTAGACGGACGGATAACTGAGTCGGGGACGTATCGCGAGCTCGTTGGTCGCCACGACTCGCGGTTCCGTGCACTCATGGCAGCACAGTTGAGCGCTGCCGAGGCAGGGATTGCATCATGACATAGACATCATGTAGAACCCATATTTATTCCACACTCTAATCCTAGCAAGCAAGCTCACCCCAAAACCCAGAGATAAGAGAGCGCGTAGTTGTACACTGGCATGGCAGATTACACAGCAACAATAAGATAGACAGTCGAGCATGGCGTCGCCTAGCGGTATGTGGTCGAGTCCTTGAGGCGCCATCGCCGCAGCGGACCCCACCACCAAAGCGAGGATCCAATCGGCTCCTCTGTCTGCTCGTGCACCCGATGTCGCAGCTCTCCACTCGATACGGACACTTGGGTCGATGGAGTCACGTCTCGCCATTCGTCCTCGTCGCTCTCCTTGTCCGCTATCCGCTCCTGCAGCTCAATCTCCTCCCGCCGCTCACGCTCCGCCTCGCGCATGCTAAAGCTACCCAGACCCCAACCGACGACCTGTCTCCGGTGTCCCCTGTCTGCATTCCGCTCCTCACGCTGATAGACCTGGTGTAACCGTTCTGCACGTTCTGTCGCCTGTATATGCGCCGCAGTCAAATGCGCATGCCACAACCGCGCAAACCAACGCTGCACGATCTGCACCGGTTGTAACACCCACAACGACCCCCAAAACGAGGCGGTAGAGATGCTCGAGGCGTCACGCGAGGGCGAGCGGCTCAAATGCGACGCATCCGGCTTGGTCGTCGCCTTGAACGCACCGGTAACGCCCTTCCAGACCGTCTTTGCTTTTTCGCGCTGTTCCTTGCGGCGCTGTGCACGGGCGAGGCGTTTTTGCTGGCGCTTGTTTTCGCGGTGCAAAAGCTCCTCGACTTCGCGTACACCCATGCCTGCGCCGACCCACCACCACCAGCCGAGGAAGCTCTGCCAAAGTGTGACTGCCCACATGAGTTTGGGCATCCACGAGTACTGGTCTTGTTGGGGGATGTAGAGAAAGTTGAGGGAGGTGGAGATGAGGGCGAGGATGATGGCGCCTGCGCCAAAGGCGGCTGTACCGCCGTCCGTACGCCATGCCTGACGGCGGTTGATGAAGCAGCCCCAGATGATGAGAAAGGAGGTGAAGAGGAGGGAGAGGGCAGCGTTGCAGACGTTGCGGGTGTCTTTTGAGAGGTCGCTGACAGAAGGACCACATATGATCGGAAGGAGCTGTATGACGGCAGAAATGACGGCGAGTGGGCCTAAATTGGCAATGTAAGAGGCGGTGAAATAGTAGAGCGTAAAGTGACATGCCAAGAAGACCAAAGATAAGCCTGGCCTCGAGGTTGGAGGGAAAGAGGAGGGTGAGAAAGTGGATGTGGGTGATCTGTGCAAGGGTGAGAAGAGAGGCATGGAGAGAATAGGACAGACCTGGACGACGACAGAGGTGGTCGCATTCATGACGACCCAGGCAGCGCTCTCGGTGTCGGTCCACCTATGCTGGTATTGGATGGCGGGGTCGGTCGAGTTGGAGGAGTAGTTTGAACCGGGCATTTCGACAGAGAGGTAGCTGAGCATGTATGGCCAGTGTTGGCTCTGCTGCACGGTGGTGGAGAAGATGATATAGACGGTCGCGATGATGGATATCAGCAACGTCGTCACGCCTGTAATCTGGAGGATGTAATTGGTCCGTGCGAGTGGCCAGTGGTACTGGGCGGTGAAGATGAGGTGGAGGAGGAGGACGACGGTGAGGGTGAAGGCGATGCCGGTGAGGAGGAGCTGGACGGGGAGGGACTGGGCAAAAGGCGGGCGGTATCTGAGGATGGGGTCGTCCGGATACGAGTCGTTCTGAGCCATGGCAGACGAGCCAAGCCAGAGGACGAGCCATATTATCATCCTCCTCATTCTCTTGGCACAAGACAAACCACGCGTGAAAAATAAACATGCATAAATACAATATCCTTTTTAGGACATCACCAAGATCGTATGCTCATCCCCCTCCTCCTCACCCCACCGCTCAAACCGCACATCGACCACCTTGACGACCTCCTCCCCCTCCTCCCTCCGATGGTCCATCACCCTCACCCGCGGCACCTTCACATACCCACACTCGACCGGGATCACATTCCACCTCACCCGCTCCTCGCCACCGGCCAACAACAACGGTAGCCGCCCGTGTCTCAGTCCAGCCACGACGAATCCTTCCGTCGGTTGTAGATCCAGTGCCACGCTAATCACGGCCGATTGACTTGCGTGCCGATTCCGCACTGTCAGCTCGATTGACGTCGGCGTGTGCAGCCGTGCCATCGCTGGCACCGTCAGCAGCGCGACAAGCGTATCGCGTGGTGGCCGCAGGAGTGGGAGCGGAATCCGCGTCGTCGATAATGGGCCGTACTCTCCCGGCGATAATATTCTAAATGCCCGTCGGATCCGTTAGTCCTGTATTCATTAGCACCCAAAAAATATAATCCATACCTCTTCCACGCCAACACGTATTCTCCCGGTCCGAGAAATACATCACCACTTCCCGTCTCATCCTCTGTCGTCGCCAACGCAATGCGACAACTATCCGAAAATTGGTCTCCAGTGAGATATTCTAGAGAGACGATCGTCGTAGCATTACGCAATGGCTATTGCGTCACACCTACCGTCAGGGAACTCGCTCGCTTCCAACGTTGTATCGACCACCTTTGCGTACGGACTCTCCTACAAACCCGTCAGGTGCCCCCTGTGTCGTAAAAGAGAAGTCACCTACCGTTCGATTCAACGTCACACCTTCCACCTCTAACCCGCACACTGCCATACACTCCACAACTGTCGTCACCACTGCTTCTCCATACACTGATGCTTCCCAAGAGCCCTCCAACACCGCCAGATCAGCCAGCCCCGGTAAAGACTTGAGAGACCGCTGATACGCAACATCCTGACGTACCACGAACGCGCTCGAGGTTGGTATAATCAACGTCCGCAGAACCTCTCCCGTATCGTGCTTCGCGTCATCGACAGCCTCTGATGGCGACGGCGAGGGTACCCGCGCTTGGGATTCGGATGGACTCTGCACCGACGCACTCGACTGGAGAGACACATCAATCGTCCGATCCCCCGCTGCACCACTGCTCATCAACACCATCGTTTTGACGACCGACACCCCAGGTTGCAGCGTCCCAAACTGAACACCCTTGATCAAACCCGACGATGTTTGGCCGTCAAAAACGAGTGATTGCACTGTGTTTTGGTGAACAAGAAGCGCATATAGGCACTCGTCGTGGAAACACACCTGCCTCGTCCACCTCGGTCGGCTGCAACAACACATCGATGATAATATCCAGCGCCCGATCATCCGTATTAGTAACCTCGACCACGATCGGGTACGCCTCGTCCAACAACGCAGGCTCTTGGTGTGAAAACGAGATCGACAATTGGTGCGGACGATGCCGGACACTATCAAAGATTAGAAAAATAAGATTTCACGCATACAGCCTACTCACACCACGCTCGAAGCATCCCCTCGAGTCAGGGAGATAAAGGACACAGGTCGCATCGAGCTCAGCCATCGAGGAATCCCAACGCTCGATTCCCGCGATGCACAAGGTTCATGAGGGATCTCGATCGTCCAGCTCCCTTCTTTCAACGTCACAATAATGCTGGAGACCTAGACCACCAATATATCGAGGCTTTGAAACGAAAGAGAGGACATCACGTACGTTAAATACACGAGGCATGTCCGAAGCAACCGTGCCCGAAAAAATGAGCTGATCCCCAGGTTGCCACCTCAAGTGAGCCCCCACCACGACGGGATCTTCTCCCCGTATGTCGCCAAAGGAGACAAGGCGCACCGGTTCCGAATGTGGAGAAGCATCATGGTGGACAAAGATCGGCGCCCATCCATCTGAGAACAGGATTGAAATCGAATGTATCGGAAGCGCAGAGATCATCGCATCCGACGCCGCGGCCAGCGTAATTTGGAAGGCGGCCTCTTCACCCACTCGGACTTCGGGTTTCCAAAAGACGACCGACGTGTTCACTGCATAGTGTTAAACACCGTGAGCAGAATCATTCATCCCAATACGCACGGATGGGTTCAGATTCCTTGAGATCGACAACCAAGACATCCTCTGTAGAAAACGGGACGGAGCTCTAGGGCGCAAAGTTCAGCGCGCGGTCCCGTCCACGAGCGTGCCACACCACACCTGGAGAAGTGCCAGTAAATCTTCTTGCAGCGTTCCCGGCTCGTCCGCGTCCCCTGTACGTCTCTCAGCAAGCGACAGCGAACCCGAACAGGCACGCACCATAGCCAATCATCTCTACTAACAACCTCACCGTCAGTTCCACGTCACCCACCTTTTTCGCACAAGCATACCAAGTCGGGAAGAGTGGTCGGAGCATCGCATGCCACTTTTCTCGCCGGTATGTCTTGGCGATCCGTTCAAAGAACCTGGCCGATCCGTCAGCACGTCAACACAACCATGCATACCATGCACACCGAATCGCCAGCTCAACGTTCCCAGACTGGTAATACGTATGTGCGATCCGACACGCAATCCACAGTGTCAATCTCCCCTGACTCGTCGTCGAACTGTACTTTTTGAACAGCTCGTATGATTTCGTGTATAGCTGCCACCGCGTGTCAGACCAAACGCCCATTTGGCGACAGACGAGTTACCTCCAACACGATCGTTAAGTGATCCACCTTTTTCTCGTTGGCGTACCCAGGTGGTACATTCGCCCCTTGCGACGCGCTCTCGTTCGCCAGGAACCGTTCGCGTCTAGCTTCGGTACAGCGTGCTGCCATGTAGTAGTAATGCCCTGGATGTTGCAGCGCATGGCTAGGGTTCAGTCCAAGTGTCCGGACGGCGTCCACATCGAGAGATGCACCGCCCGGGCCGGTTGCCGACGCGAGCGGCGCACCGGATGCTCGTGTAAGCGGGACGTGGGTCGGAAACGTGAGCGTGGAACGAGAACCCTGCTCGAGCAGTTCTGCAAGCACGCGGTGTCTGGGCATCCATAAGGAAAGCGACCGCTTAGAATGCCGTTCTCAGACTCACTGCCGTGCCATCCAACTCCAATACTCAAACGTCTCTTCGCCGATGCCCCAACCACGCGAAAAATCCGCGAAGCGGCGCATGTGGAGGTTGTAGTGTGACAGTGCGAGCGCGTGCTCGTTGTTGTAGAGGTAGAGTTTGGTGATCTGGAGGCGCATGAGGGGTCCTCGGAGTTCACTTGAGCATACTGCTTACTTTGAAGTTGATGGTGTCTGCGAGCACCTTGGCCTCTGCCCATCGTTTGGTTCGAGGAGGTAATATAGCGGTAGAACCAAACATGATCATCAATGTCGTATACGCATCCTGGTAATGCCTAGATGACATCAGACAGCAGGTGAAGAGCATTGTGTGACATACTTGAGCGCTACTTCGTCTTCGCCTCTGAATTCTGCAAAGCAAGCCATCTTGTATTCGTATCGAACTGTCCAACCTTCCGGGCGAAGTGGACGAGGGCTAGCAGTGCCTACAGGAATGAGAGGCGGTGGATTATACGACGACGCCTGGGAGTGCCGGTTGCGCTTTCTACGGACCCGTTTCGAGTGGGAAGTGTAGTACTCGACTGCAGGCTCGTAGAGCGCATCTTGCAAACTGAGCATATCAGCCAGACGAACGCAATGATAGAATCCCAATCGACCTCTGGAGAAACTCGTCGAGTTCGGCCGGACTGACTGGACTGAGGACAAACAAGGCTGCCCTCGAATCGAGTCCGCTCTGCCTCCGGATGAATGACAATCGGCCATCCAGCGATGGGTCGTCTAACGGACGTCACGCAGTGAAAAAGGGTAAGCAAAAGACTTACCGAGCATGCGTCTGCTGGCCAACAAGACAACCGTCAGCTTGATCCCGCGCTCGCTGGTAGACTTTTTCCGCTGAGCGATGTCCGTGCTGAGCTCTGCATCCCGTTTGCGTTCCTCTTCAACACGCTCGCGATCGTGGTCCGGGTTAGGTGGATCGAGTGGGGAACGTGGTGTCACGGTCGATGCCTCGAACATGCGCAAGAAGAGGACGAATACGCTCGGGAGGAACGCGGTATGTTTTCGTATCCATATCGGGGCTATCAGACCGTCTGGGTAGAGTGGAGAAGAAGGGGTGAGCGGGGACAGAGGTGAGTGGGAAGATGGGTAGGTCGGGTCATCGGGAGGGACGAGTTTTCGGGGCGGGAAGCGAATATTTTTCTCGACGAGGACAACGTGAAACGACTTTGTTCGCTCTGGTGACCACACGGAAGGTTTTGACTGTCCCTTGAGCGAATCACGAAGACGCGAGACAAGCAGTGAAAATGGATCCTGAGACTCTGGAGAGGCGGGTCCTTGTTCGTCGAGGCCAGCGACGAACATGACCGGGGAGAGCTGCGACAAGAGCTCAAAGGGATACGAGTTCATCGTCGTCGACCGTGGGAACCGTCGAACAAGGCGTCGACAAGGTCAGTAACGACCTTGTATACGACAGGGGCTATTAACCATTTTCGGATGAAGGCCTGGCTCTATAAAATCAAGCTGGAAATTGGTATGCAACTCATCGATACCATGCAAACCCTCCCATTTCTCCTCCTTGTCCTGGCTTCACTTGGTCTGTCCCTTTGTTTCGAATTCTCACCCATCTGACCTTTTGCCAGCCATCTCCACCCCTCTCCCTGAACCAGAGCCGGCTCCGATAGACCCTGCCATCGCTGCCGTCCTGGCAAGCAACTTCAACCTTGGGTGTCTGAATGGGTGTCCTGGTGCAGCTAGTGCGCACCAACACGTCAGTCGCCCCTCTTACTAACCATTCATGTCTCTAACCCATTTTATAGAGCACAGATGTTGTGCTCGACTCCAAATGAGCAGGTCTCGTTCTTGTCAGCGGCAGTCTTGCCTCGTGTAAAGTCTGCATCGTCACATACATGTATATGGACAATGTTGTAGCATTAACCAGATCATAATGGGCATTTCGATACCTAATATACGGGATGATCATTGTTAGTCAAACTAGGATAATCGCAAATCAGTTCCGTTCATATCGAACAAATAGTCGCCGAAACATCATTAAAACGCCTTGTCTGATGAAGACTCCTTTGAACTAGAACATTGATCACGTCAACACCATGTAAAATTCACTGTGTGATCCACTTACCGACGCACGCCGCAGCAATAACATGCTCTCGCAGACAAGACCACCACAGCCACCCACGTCAGGATCATCGCTGCCAAAATCATCCACACCCCATTCCCAAATTGCACACTAAAGTTTGCGCCCGAAAACAGCGAGTTGATATTGTTCTTCACGACGATCACCAATGCCAAATCCGCCGCGAACACGACACTCCCAATGATCGCAGCCAAAACAGCAATGATCAACGCGACAATGGCAACCACATGCGAGTGCAAAAACAGAGAGAGTAAAAAGATGGTCGTCGACAATCCCGCCGCAACAAGATGGAGGGAGAGGAGAACCAACAGACCCGTCTGGGCCACGTTGGCAAGCTCTGTTGAGAGTCCGACGTCACTCAGGAGTGTAGTTGGGATCGTGTAACCAAGCTGAGGACCGTAGCATAAATCCTGCGACTCCTGCGAGTCGAGTTCACTGCAAAAGAACGGTAAACACCTATCCGCTCCAGGGAATAGAAACCTGCCTCGTCGCACATACACCCCATACACCAAAGTAGAGGGTAGTGGCTGCATTAGATGTTGGGTTCGACGTACTCAACGCCGAAACTTTGATGATGTATATCGATCGTATGATTGTCAACGAGAGCCCGACCAAAAGGAAGAGCAAGAACGCAGTAAAGAAGATGGCAAACGTCGTCAGGGAAACGACAAGATGCTTTTGCAGTGGGCGAGGAACTTTGAACCCACAGATGTCAAACGTAGCGGACATGCTCGTCTGCAGAGGAACTAGAGTTCGATGGGAACAGGCGCGCAAGAGCAACGCAGGTCCCACAGATCAGTACCCACGTATTCATAGGCACAGTTTCCCTTGCCCCTGAGTCGGTCTAGACGTTACCACAGGACTGTGAGACTAACGGGGATTGGCTCAGGGCCTAAAGCGCTGTAGACGAAACGTGTCAATGATTACGTTCGTTTCCTTGGGCTCTGCGCCAGTAACAGAGGTAGCAGCACTGAGACAAGAGTTAATGTCAATAATTGGGGGTCATCGAGTACATGAAAAACAAGGTTCCACCTATCTGCATCCACATGGTCTACAATGATGGGGTAAGAGAGACATGCGTGTGAGTGTGCGGTACTCACCCCATTTTAGACTGTCGTCGATATATCATGGTCGACCATGGCTGTTGGAGAAGTGAATACGATTGGGAGATCGCGTGTTGTCAAAGGAAAACGATACTCTCTGTCTTGTTCGACAACGGCGCTCAACGTCAATTTTCAAGTGTTCGTATCTCTCTGCTGCTTAGTACTAGCAACGATGTTGCGCCCGAACATCGCACAGCATGGGTACAGATAATTTCCTTTCCAATATCCCTGTCAAGTTTGCTCACCATCCTACCAGCAAATCACGCCTTGTCCGTTTTCGCTCTCCGTTGTCTGTCGTACTTTTGCAGAAGGCAGACCTGTACTACGAAACGATCCGTCGCTTCCAATTTGCCATATCGTGTTCATTGCGGGTCGACACTCAGCACGTTCACAAGCCATAGGTGTCGAGATAGCCAAACTTTGCGGGGAAATCGCGCTTGCTGAACCTAACTCCTCTGGCGTCAAACTCTTCGAAGTCGACCACCCCTTGGCAGAGAACGTGCAGAGTGTATCCTTCTCCTTCACCAATTCGTATCTCTTATCTACTGCGTTACCCTTCGGCGTTTTCCCCAATCCGTTGTTGGATTCACCTGTGACAGTCGGTCGAGTCATTCGTATCATCCACATGAATGAACGCCGGACCATTCCCCTTCCCACAGATGTGCTCCTGATCATCTTTGAACACCTGACTTCTCCCCCTACATACTGCGGGTGGCGACAGGATCTCGTGAACAGCGCCTTGGTGTGTCGAGAATGGACATGCGCACTCAGCCTACTCTTGATCGATTTTCGCTCTCGGAATAGTCAACACGGCCATCCTCCAGAAATTAACCGCTTTGCAAAGGCACTCGCTGCGCGCTCTCATCTCAGTATTGACATCAAACATCTCTCCGTAGGCTATTTGGAGAAACACCCCGCCTGGGACCCGTTTCCGGAGCTTCCGTCTGATGCACTCTCACCCATGTCCCTAGCCAAGCTGCGCTTACTACAGAGCCCTGTGCGCCGCTCGCTATTCGCCGAATCATTCCTCATTATCCTAAACCTCGCCAAAAACGTTCAGACGTTGTCCCTCGATACGACAAACCCCCTCGCCATCCCGCCCAAAATCTTCGCTGATGCCCTTTCTGGGCTTGTCAAACTGGACACATTCGATGGCGTGTGCCCGCTCACCATGGCTCAACTATTGTTCTGCATTGCTACGTGGCCATCGTTGAAATATCTCTCCCTCTTTCATGTCCTTCCTCCCAATACGCGCAGCACCGCACTTCCTTCGTTGCCCTGCCACCTCACCGAGCTCGTACTGGCACACGTGAGCGTTCGGGACGACGAACTCGCGTGCCTCGCGAGCGCATCCGGAACGACCCTCCAACGACTGAGGCTCGATAACGTGTCGTTCCTGACCAACACCGGACTCGGTATAGCTCTGTCTGGCGTCTGCAAATCGCTGACTTACCTGTTCATCGCGACCATGGGAATCGTGTGTGCGTGGGGAGAGGAGCATGCCCTCGACACGACAGTCGCACGTATGGAACGGTTGACAGAGTTGGTGATCATCCCCAATATCGCCTCAGAACGGATGTTGGAGCGACGTACAGATGCATTTATGCTGCAGCGGACTAGCGCTGCGACTGTTTTACCCGAGGTCCACCTCCAATTAATGGTCGGAAGCGAACCAATGCCGGAAGGTGGTTTGTTGAGTGCGATGGAACGTGAATGGCCAGGGTGGAAGATGGATGTGGTCCTAAGTTAACTAGTCACAAGTCCATGAACATCAATAAAAATGTGTATTCATAAACACTAGATATCGTGTCTTGGGGCCTAGGACGCAAATTAGACCTGAATTGGTTTTGATGGTAGATGGTAGAAACTGAGTAGACTGTACAATGTTGCATAGCCACTCCAACAATGATCAATTACAATGATCAATTCCGACCAGCGGGGAGGAGGTAAGATAGTATCGTTCCTCCTCAGGTAAGCAACTATCCAAGACCATGCACCGTTTCCTAAATGGCTTGAAAATTCGCCAGCCAAATCATGGCTCCGGAAAATTCTCCAGCAGCACCGCGCCCTCCTCATTTACAAGTTTGACAAGCGAGTGCTCCACCGACGACACGAGCGACCGGTTCGAATTCAGTCTGGACCAGACCCCTCCAGAGATACCGGACCCTATCGATGGCAACCGCATCGACAGTGCCGAACTCGTCGCCCTCGTCGCCCAATACGGCCACGCTCCCGCCACAGCCTGGCTCGAGAGCACACGATACCGCACCTGGAGACCATCCGAACCCATTCCACAGTCGTCGTTCCTCCCTGTTCAGGGGTACCTCCATACCAACGCCTGGGACTTTGCCTGGGGGAGCCCCCTCGTCTCCGACGGGGCGGCTCTCAAGCCAGTCCTGACGCACTTTATCGCATGGGTTCAGTCCCATAATTTGCGTCTCGTGTACCGTTGCGTCCCCGAGGCAATCGAGCAGCTGCTGGCAGACATGGGATGGTCTACCGTCAGCTGCATTAGCGAGGATGTCATCGAGCCTCGGCACATCCTCGACTTGACCAGGGAGGATGACGGAGGCGGGCATGGGTCCATGGTCAAGGACTTGAAAAAAAACCTTAGACGGGCGGAGAAGGCAAACGTCGAGGTCAAGCACATTTCGCGAAACGACTAGTCAGACGATCTTCGTCGCCAGATTGAAGATGGCATCAATGACTGGAAGTGTGCTCGCAAGGGTCTTCAGCTGGCCGCTGTGCGTACCATTCAACACGTCACATTACAATACTCAACATTGTCAGACGTCCTTTGACCCATGGCTCGACTTTGAGAGTCGCGAGTACTGGATCGCCCTCCAGCACGAAAGGGTAAGGATGATTTAGCACCTTTGGCACCGAAAGCTCACTGGTTGTCCAGGTAATTGGTGTCTTGATCCTAACTCCCGCAGGAGATTCCTATGTCATAAAGAACGCGGCTCAATTTCCAAATGCACCGAAAGGCACATCAGAACGTTTGATCCACACGGTACTTCAAGATCTTCAGGAACGCCATCCGAGCGGGCCAACGGATCACCAACAGGGCTATCTAAGGGTCAGTTTCAACATCAGCGCAGCAAGTGACCTCAAGCCAACTAAGAATATATCTGGATGGAAGTTCACATGGCTCAGCCAAACGTACTCAAAGGTTGCTCGTGGTGCGCACCTCCTCAACCGAGGTGAGTTTCGGGTGAGTTCGTTCCGATGCCGATACATAGGTACTTACCGACAGTTTCTCAGCCTAAATTTGATACGTTTACCCACCGGATGTTTGTGTGTTACCCAACAGAGGAGGGGTTCGGATTGGAAGGGATAGAGAAACTGTTGAAGCTATTACGGCGTTGAGGGGTCAACTGTCCACCAAATTCCATCTAGATCGCATCAGTTACTTGAATCCAGCGATTATGAAGAGTACAATAGAGATCACTAGATTACTGTTAGTCACTTCGCCAAAGACGGCACGACGACTTGTCCAAAGCTTTGCGCACAGGCTTCCCCCTTCTATTCGGTGCGAGCGCAATGCATGTAGGTGTATTTTCTGGCTGTTCTATCCAAATGTGATGTGGTATCGTCGAGGGCTCAGCGTTTGAAAGTGCAACAGAAAGTTTCTCCAATGTAGACACATCTGGTGTCTGACGGTATATTCATCAATTGCGAGGGGAGGGGCATCAAAGATTGAGCTGACACACCTGAAGAACAACCTACGTTGATCCATGCTATTTTTCGGCACAAATAGTCGATGGTTCTAGTGGCGTACCTTGCGCATGTTCCTCAGATCTGCCAAATAATCTATCGTGTCTTGTCGCTCACGCGTCTCGTGCAGAACCTGCAAGTTGAAGCTGGTCAGTAGGTCACCAGATCCCAGAAGAAATATTTGGTACCGCAGTCGCTGCATGCGCCGCCTGGGCCATCAGTGGTCCCACACCCCACTTTTCCTTCTTTTCGATGAATGGTTCAGTTGTTACATACTGCGGCGTCGAGTTGGACGTAGACTCACATCAAAGAGGTCCCTGCGCACGACGATCTGCATCACGAGTGGCTCGGCGCGAGAGGTCTGCGATATAACAATGAGCTCCTCGAACGAATGAAGGGGTTGAATTACAGAGGTACTTGCTGGCTCTGTAGAGAGATCGGGCGGCGTTTGTGCCATCGCGTAGGTTGTAAGAAGAACCCGATTTTGCAAGTCAGAACACTTTACTTTGATATTATGATTGGCCAAGTGTCGAGTCAACCGAAAAAGCACTAGCATGCGAGTAAAAGTCAACGTCACTTGACCACCAACCACATCCTTAATGGCGCTAGTTCTCGCGACCCACAGCTCAGACGACTTATATCCAGGCTACTACGATACACCTGTTCTATCAGGACCAACCACAGTCGCGAGTCCACGACCTGCACCTCAGCGTGAAGTTGCCACCGACGCTCCGCCTGCCGTGAAGAAATACGAGGCAAAAGACTTCGCGTCCGAGATCCAGAAAATTCCTCCGTCCTGCAGATACGCCACTACCGCGTCTTCCAGTGGATCCTTTCAGGAATGTCCCCAGAGATGGGACAGATAGTTTCCGCTACAGCAACCTTGTGAATTCACGCGTTTTCTGTCACATATACTGAATGACAACTACCGCCTGCAGATTACCGCGATACAAGGGTAGATGCCGCGTCTCAAGCTGTCAACACGAGCAATAAGGAAGACGGGACGAATAACCTAGAGCTACAAACGGACTTTGCGGTCTATAATCGTGCAAACGCTGTGGCACCCCCCAGAGAGGACCGGTTTCGCGGACGGAACTCTGGATGGAGTTCAGGTCAAAGAAACAAGTCGTCATGTTCCGGGATCCTGGAAATAGAAGCACGTCGTGTGGCGATTAAGGAGTGGACAACGTGGAGCGGACTAACATACGCGGCCAACCGGCACATTATGTCTGTGCACACCAAGCAAGTGATCCCGTCACTTTTCGTTTTCGATTCTACTTGTCACGGTACCTGGCTCTTACGGTGGGGTCCCGCTGGTACAGTCGTAACGGCTGAGTTTGTTTAAAGAGAGCCCTGAATTGGTGGCCGAATTCCTGTGGTGGTTCGATCACCCGTCTGCTGGTGAACGAGGCTACGACGAATCTGTGCAACCACTGCAGACTCACTGCCCGAGGTGGATGCCCGAACAGGGAGAAGCTGGGCATCATGGACACCAGCGTACCACTGTACAGATACACAGTTCAAGGTTTAACTGACAAGGGATACGCCTACGGTCCCTAACCATTAACACAAAACCGGTCACTCGGGTGTTTTTGGTGCTCGCCCCTGGTTTGGATCCCGCCCGCAAATGTCGACGAAAGTACCAAGGATAGCTGTGGTACGAGGAGACAATCATCTACGTGAAAGACACCTGGCGATTCTTATCCGACTTACCCAATATCGAGGTCATGCCCGGAACGTTGCGTTTCGTTCCTGCTGTTGACTCGTATGAGTCCGACAATCGTCGCGATGACTTTCAGAAAGTTGACGAACATTCTATGCGCCGAGGGTTTCACCGCAGAGGAGTGCGCAAGTGCGAGAGTCTGCGTGGGGAGCTGTATCTTTCGGATATGTTTTCAAGCTAAACAAGCCATGCCAGTCTCAGAGCTTCTTACGGACTTGAGCAAGCCCTTAAATCACTCTACGTTGTACGGCCACCATAAGATGAAGACCGAGAGAAGACATCTGGTCTGACAGTTCACTCGGACAAGAAATTATACCGGCTACAAACAGCGATTGACGATTACGATGGAGATATACAAAAGCTACAGTACTCTTCGTTCTTCGTCGACGAGACTCAGAAATCTCTGGAAGAAAAGACTTGGCCCATCGATGACAAGGCTGATATTGCCCCGCCGGAAGGCGAGACAGAGATTCAATGGCAAAGGCAGACGACGCTGTTTCGTAATAACCACAGCTTGTGGGCAAATTCCAAAGGGTTGCCTGGGAAGCGCCACGCATCGAGTTCCTTGGTGGAGTCAAATTCGAACGCCTTAGCAGCACTCCTGTTGGGTCGGGGTTTTCCGAGCATTTATGGATTTTTATCTGTGTACGGTAATGTGTATACTACTCACTCCGTGTTGCTTTTCGATGACATTGGTCGTTTTCTTGTCATCCTGCAGGACCCTGGCGTGTCTCGACTCTCACTAGACAATTATAGGTCATATTGAATCGTACATGCATGCATGGACCCCCATGTCGAACAGAAACTACCTCAAATTCCGATATGTACAAATACAACCCGGCTCTCCAGCGGAATCTCATCCGCCAACTCCACAACCGCACTATTCAGCGCCGCCGCTGCATGCTCAAAGTCAATGTCTGGCTGTTCAAACACCTTCCTGTAAAACCGAGTCACCACTCGGTGCGCAATCGAATCATCCACCCGCCACAACGTCCCAATCACCCCATTGAATCCCGCAAACTGCATCCCAGCAGCGAGGTGTATCACCTCGTCCGGAGTGGACTCATCCCCGACCGCAGTGTGGC
>JBBPTN010000461.1:0-16094 GCA_038094075.1 Xerocomus spinulosus
TTGACACCGCTCGAGACGAGTGAAAACGATCGAGTTCAAAGGCATGGGGGGTGTAGAAAGATGGGTCGAGTCGCGTCCCAATGCAAGACAGGCACATCATCCCACTGATCGCCGAGCCCATATCTGTTCCGGGTTTCAAATTCATGTTCGAGTTCGCGCATCACCAGCACCATCCAAACCCGCTCGAAAGGTACAAAGCCAAGTCTCACTTTCTCTCATAGGTTAGACAGGTCAATTGATACCGCGAAGGGCGAAGGTGATGCAACGGCGCATGCATGATGAAGAACGGGAAGGGTAGGGATAACGCGGTATGTCTCTATTGCAATGATAGTGAGGACGGTGCAATGACGTGCATACCACCACAGCAACAATGAGGATGATGAGGGGAACACAATTGCGCGCTCACCACTCGCATCCCGATGATGACGGCAGCAAGGGCAGAGGAGGCACATGTGCACACCACTACGGTGACGACGGCGAGGGCAGGGGACGCGCAACTGCGTGCCACCACCACTACACTACGATGGCGACAACGGCAATGGCAGTGGACACACAAACACACACTACCATTATGGCGATGATGATGGTGGCAGTAGGGCAGGTGCAACGGCACTACCACTATCATGCGGCGATGGCAAGGGTGAAGGCAGAGACGCAACGGTGCCATCACCACCACAGTGGTGATGACAGCAACGGCATGGTAGGCGCAACAGCACACCACCTCCAACAGCGACAAGGGGACATGCAAACATGCACCAATGGTGGCAAGGCGAGGCGGGCGCAACGGCAATGCAAGGGGCAATGGTATGTGCACGATACAGCGCAATGTACTAGTACTCTACTTTTAATTGATTTCTTTTGGCTCTTTTACCTGTTTGAAGCAATGGAAAAGCTAAACAAAAGATGGAAAGGCTATGAAAAGTGTGAATAAGCAGAGGGGATCTGCTTTTAAGTAACGCACACCAGGTACTAACACAATTTGGATCTAGCCTTCAGCTAGAAAACCCAGCCTTTTGCTCGCTCAGCTAACACCGAAAGTATTACGCGGAACGCACACTTGCTGTAGACACTCGCACCCACGCAAGGTCCACTCAGTTATGGCTGCTGGCGTATTACCTTGCTTGACAAGGTTTCTTGGATCATAATTGCGTGGGAACCAACTCACCAACCAACTTTTCCCTTTTTGGTCTTTGTTTGCACCATTGCCATATTCGTACTGTAGTATCATTTCATTCAGGGCACAAATCCTTTGGTTTAAAATGCGTCAAGTAAGGTGTTTGCCGACGCCAGGCGGCCTTTCGAGTACGACGTTCTCGGATATATGGCATCATACTCGCTGGATGAACCGGAGATTACAGTTCTGGAACGACGCTAGTCGACTCGTATCCGTGTTCCCAATGACCATCGCATCATGCATTCCAACAGGAACCAACTGCTGCCTTGGCAGACAGACCTATTCGGCCGACACCTTCTCCGAACAACCCCAAAAGCAAATAGTACAAGGTTGCAGAATTTTCTGATGCCGAGTTAATTTCCGTCGGCCATCTGGAACAGGAACCTTGCCCATTCTTTTAAAGATGGGGTATTGAAACTGACTGCTGAGCGATCCAGAGACTGGGGAGGCTATTCCACGAGCCAGGTACTGTGATGAACTTTTATTCGTCCACTTGGAATAATGCCACTTGCGGTGTTGAAACGAGAACGATAGTGCTTGTTCGCGTTATGGTCCCAAATGTTTGAGGGAGCTATCGGAGACGCGTCTACCGTGAACATCCGGGCAACCGCGGACACTAGGCCCATATGTCATGGGAACATTGTGGTGATTCTTCTACTCACGTGCGTCTACAGCCGAGCTTCACGCACATGTGCCGAGTTGTGCCATCTCGAAACGTCCCCATACGTGTTTCACGTTTGTGTTTAGATGGTCCCCGCAGACGAGATCGCCTTGTCGTTCTGAGAAGCCAAACTGTAGTATATTTAATTGGGTGCCTATGTGTTCACTGTTGTCTCAGGTCCAAACGTCCACTCTCCGTCGTCTGGCACATCCCCTCGGCCTCTTTTAAAACCATGTCTGCTGACGATCTAGAGGCTGTTGTGGCTTCGTTGCGGTTCTCCAACTATCTATCTCGTGAGGCTGCTCACTGCATTTTGGGTCACTCACCTCATCGACCTTTCAGTCGCAGTACCAACGGCCGTGGCGTATGATTATCGTGAGTGGTACCTGTTGATGATCCCCCTTGAACCCGAGCTGAAGTCTGCCATCAGTCATCACGTTTCCGCAAGAGGTTTTCATGCCATTCATCTGCTACATTTATTGCTGACCCTTTTTGCAGATAAATTGTATCTGGGTCAGCGAGCTTGGTTGAAGGGACCAACGTTTGGTTCTGATTGCGTGTTCATAGCTCAGGCCGTGGAGTTTCGTGACCTTGATATTTTTCACTGTGCGTTTTCAACACCCCGGATATCGACTGGCTCTGACCTTGTAGCAAGGTCCGTTATCTAGGGGTTACTGTTGCCGTGTAAGTCATCTTGAATGATTGTCAAACGTCCCCAAAACATCAGTGGGCTGATCTTGAGTGCGGTATGCAGGCTTAACGGACTCTGTCAGTGACACACCAGGCTGTCACAAGGAACTACTAACCGTGGTTTAACAGACGGAAGTACATTCATACCTGGACCCCTATCGGTACGTCTTATCCTGTATTCTGGTATGTTTTTTGACCTCTAGAATCTCTCCTTTGAAATAGACGTAAGCTGCTTTCACATACTATTTTATGCTCATTCCCATCAAATATATAGGTGTAAGCTGTCTCTGTCGCTTTTCCGCATTGCAGACATCAGTTGATGGTATCAAGGTAACGTGCTCCTCTTCCTAGACGTCAGTGCATTCATCATATTCCTGGCTGCTTCGGATAGTGAGTGACCCGTATGCATTATTCCATCTACGTGATATACTGTCTTGACCAATCAGTCGTGATGATCCTACGCGTATACGCATTGTGGAATAAATCCAAGACCGTTCTGGGCGTGCTCCTCGTGTTCTACGTGTCCGAGGTCGTTCTATTTTCTGTTTCTGCGGCATATTACAACAATCCCAATACCAACTTGATGAGTGCGCCTCAGCCGCTGTTTATAAAGGACACTGTCCTCACTTTTTTTACTTTACAGTGTCCATTGGACAAGTACTCGACATGTCTTTTTGCAATCCGATATACAACACCACAAACAAGCTCGGGGCATACAAGTTTATTCCCCGGATCACACTCTCCGCGCTCCTGTTGATCCTGGCTGTTTCTCGACTCTGCATGGAAGCATACCAATCATACAAGACCACTAGGCGATTTGAGGTCAACCAATACATCCAGCTTCTCGTCCGGGAAGGTATCCTCTACTTTTTAGCGTACGTCCCCCATGACGGCTGTGGTTGTGAAAGACCTGACGTTGGCGTAGGCATCTGCTGTACCTCGTCGATTTCGGGCAGACAAACGCTGGGGTGATCATGACCGCGATCACGACCGTGGTGATGTTCATCGTCACGCCCCGGTTCATCATGAGCGTCCGGAACCTGTACTTTTCGAGTTGCGTGCATATCAATGGGAAGCAGATGGGGATCGACACTGGGTTTGGGATAGGGAAAAGCCAGGGGTCTGAGGTGTCCACGGTCGGATTCGCACGTTCAGAGGGGACGTCTGAGACGGCGGTAGAGGAGGTGGAGATGCAGGATGTGTCGCTGTAGAGCAAAAACGAAACATGGGATGTGTATACCCTTTGTCGCTACGTCATATCGTAGCTGACGATCCTTGTTGCACTCGTTTACAGTAACGGTGTCGCAGCAGAACACAATACCAATGTACACGCTCGAACAGCACCCTTGGTCGTACAAACACGGAGTAAGCTGATGGAGTTGACAGGTTGACATTTCGGGCGGGATCACTGGCCACGGACGCCCGGTATTCACGCAGCCAAGGGGCTCCGAGGAAAACACGTGTACCGCCCCGCCCTTTTTGCTTCCGTTGAGACTCCACACGTCCCTCCGCCGCCCCCGCTCTAGACTCAGTACTGTCCCTTGTGTGCTCCACCCACCGTGCTCGGCAACTACCGGTTCGGTCACATGCGGCGTTGTGTCCCAAACGCCCGATCGCGTCAGTCCCCGTCTCAGGTTGACATGCCGTCGTATCGGATGGCGATTGTGTGATCGCCATCGTCGTTTGCCTCGGTGCGTACGTGCACACGGTCCTGTTACTCGGGCGTGACCTTGAGGGGAGACCGTCCACACCTGGATGCGGTTGCCGATCAGTGGGGAAAGGGGCGAGGTGGACAGACCACCGGTGACCGAACGCGACACCTCTTTCCAACTACTGTATTCAGCCGTGCGCGTGCGTTTCCAGGGACGCGTCGCGGTCACACGGACGTAGGCTCAGCCCACGGTTCCCCCGTTCAGACCGCACGCGTTTGGGGGTGTGAACGGATTGCCGAGGGTGTGGAGGTGCGGACCGGTCGGTACTGTATATATCTGTGAGGATCCACTTCCGAAATCAGACTTGGTGCACCAAAAGCGCCTTCGTGTGAGAGATCGCTCGTCGTGTGATGGAGACGGAATACTGATAAACAGAGTGATACAGAGTTAGTTCTTGGTAGAATATTAATTGCTGGAAGTGTTCTCGCAGCGCGAAACTAAGTGTTAGTTTCGGTGGGTGTGTGGGAAGTCAGGCTTTGGGCCGACCGTGCGGGTGTGATGCGTCGGCGAATTCCGCAAGCACAGATGGGCGAGTGAAGAAAGAATCACGCGGACAGCCTGAACTTCAGAGCGTGGGAAAGAGCCGTATCGTACCGATGGAAGACGGGCGGACAAAAGACCAAAGTGGAAGGGTACGATCAGACCAAACCTACGCTAGAATCATAACATGATTGGGAGGTGGGAGGGAGAGAAAAATTCGCGACTAAAGCGCGAGCGTGAGGGAGCGGGAAGAAAACAGCACGAGAAGACAAACGGCGAAGACGATCCTTTTATCTGTTTGTCTTAGGTGAAGAACTAGGAAGGAAGCACCGGTACTCGGTGCGATCGGGAGAACTCGGGGCGCGATCGGCACGAAGGCTCTGTTCTGGCAGCTCGTACGCATGCTCACTTCGCTATCTAGAACTGCCATGTGTGTGTGTGCCAAACGACATCACCCACAAAGGTCGGCCACGTTAAACGCGTCGTCATCCGAACAAGGTGCAAGTGACTAGTGACTAGTGACGGCTGGAAACGTTAAGTAATGAAGGCGGGTCCGGGTCGTCCGTTGCCCCGCGACATTGACCTATGAATTGTCATGTGAGGAGGGCCATGTGAGGTGCCCTCTCACCCGAGGATGAGGATGAAGAGGCGCGGTATACGATATCATCATACGACGCGGTGGATGCGTGGTTTGCGCGAGGGCTCTGTACGTCGCCGTCTGTCTCCGACAGCGCCTCTCAGTGGGTGTCGGCGGGTCATGCATGGCGCGTCTGCAAACACGCCGCATGCGCATCTACATCTACGGTGGAGATACATTGAGCGCGCGCGTCAAGAATGGAGACACGGATGCTACTGCGCTGCTTAGATCCGTTCCAGGACACCCACACATCGCGCCTGCCACGAGGATATCGGGAATGCTACTATTATGAATGGACAAGCGAAATGAAGAAGAGCATGAAATGACCTGGGGTAAAAGAAAAATACTAAATGATGACGTCTTGTAAAATGCTGTTTTTGGACCCTTGGACACACATCTCCGAGGTGTAGTAGCTCGCAAAAATTGAAGCGGCGATGAAACGACCTTTTTTCACGACTCGTATTCACACACAAGTGGCCTATTACAACTCGTAAAACCGAGCATGACGAGGATAACAAGGATATATACAAGAAAAAGAAGAAGAAAAAAGGTCAAACAAGACGGCCGGTAAGGTCATGGGACATAGGTCACCATCAACACGTTCACCACCAACTTTTCCAACTCGCTCCCCGACGCAAAGTACACCCGCTCCTTCGTCTTCGCACCCGGCGCCCAATCCGAGAGCACAGAAATCTCCGCGTCCGACAAGGCGATCGCACCCGACTCTTCGACGCGCAGCCGCATCACGTCGCCGTCCCGCATCGTGTCCAGTTCCTCGTCCTCTGCCGGATCCCCGTAGTAGCTCATCGGACGCACGGGCATGGGCACCACCCGCTTGGACGGCGACGTATACGGGTTTGAAAAACCCATCATCGCTGCCGTGGGCGAGTCGGGCATGTCGTTCCCACATTCGACCGTGCGATCGATGGGCCAGATGTAGCCCCCTGCAGCCCAGTGCAGCTCGGGTGCGAGCTTGAAGAGCTTGAGAGCGTGGTACAAGACCGAATCGCTCCCTTTTAACTGCGAGCAAGAAACTGTGAGCACGTTGTCGTTGCCGATCACGTCCTGCCACACCACAACCCTCCGCCACTCATGGGGGCGCAAAGGAAGAGGCGGAAAGCAGTCCGTGCAGGTGGATGGACGTACATGTGGGACCAGCGACTCGGCTATCGTGTCGGCTGGGTTCAGGCCATACTCTTGGCTGAGGTAAAACGCCACCTTTCGTCCTCGCGACAGACTCAACACGGGGGAGAGCAGATCCAAAAAGTGTTCGCTTGGCGTGATCAACGGGTCCACCGAGGGCCCGTACGTCTTGAGGTGCACCGCAAACGAGATGCTCATCCGACACCCCTGTTGGACGGTCTCGACCTCGTACTCGCACTCGGCGAGAAAGGCTGTCCATTCGACTTGTTCGGGTTGGCCACCACTAAAGAACTTTTCTTCGTTGCCGTCCGAGTCACGGATGGTCAACGCACCGCCGCGGTGTTGCACAGGGAGCGTGACGACGATCGTCGCTACCCGTCCGTCGTTGCGCAACGTACGGGCTTGTGGGGTCATGCGACACCCATTCGCCACTACTTCTAGGCGATCCCGCACCGTGATGAGGTAGTGACCCGTGGGCAGATTCGGGAAGAGCGTGTTGCGTACTGCGTCGAGGATGGGGTGGTTTGCAATCTCGAGGGTCGCGGTCAGGGGGAGGTTGGGGGGATAGAAGAGCGAGTCGCGATCGGGATATACGTTGATGCCTGCCGTTTGGTGTGGTCGACACGCCGCCATCAAGACGTCCAGCGCCGGTGGCGTGTCGTAGTCGATATCGATGGGAAAGTCAAGCGAGTGGGTGATGCCACTCTGTCAAAGGCAAGATCTGAACACGCGCGCACAGGATCTAGATGGAGACGAGACATACCTTTGAGCGGAAGAAGAGGACGAGCGCAGAGGGATCTAGGGGGATGCGCCCTGATGCAGTAAATGGACGTGACTTGGCGATGAGCAAGCGGGTGACGCTCCCACGGAGGGCGTGTTCGGCTGCGTAGTCCGACTTGTGCCTGCGAGAGTTGGGTCGTTTGGGAACAGAGGTAGCGCTTTTGAGGGGACGTTCGATCTCAAAGTCGGGTTGGCTCTTTGTCCGCTGACCGCCTAGATCAGAGTGTCTGCTGCTACTGCCATCGGAGAGACGACTGGCGTTGGAGAGTGCGGGTGAGGAGAGGACGGAGAGAGGGTACATGGCGAAAGGGGAAGGACAAGGGTGAGGAGGAAGGGGCTGGACGGAGGTGGTATTTACCTCGGACACGGTGGCTGTAATTGACCACTTGCCCGAGTTGGCTTGGTGGAAGGAATGCGATAGCGGGTTGCCTGTCACGGCCAAGACAACGTGTTGATGGTTAGATTCCGCGCTTTCCTCTGGAAGGGCGTGAATATGGAATGAAGCTTGTTGGATCACTCTGTGGGACGAATTGGGGAAGAGATGGATCAGGGGACTCGGGATGTAATTTATAGCTCGCGCTGTCTCTTGTTGCGCTTCTTCTCCACTGCGCTTGCCTGGAATAACGTCCTAAATTGAGTTGGCGACGCAGGACAACAACGCGGATTCGGCGTGGTAGCCTGGTTACGTACGCGATTAGACCCAAGTGAACAACGATTGCGATGATGTTGGAGAGATGAACAATAGCCCTAGTAGCATGTTGCTCTGTGGGTCCCAGTCGTATCCGAGGCCCAGGCTGTGCCGGTATTCTCCTTGCATTGTCCTTGCGATAACGCGTCACGGGGCGACATCAAGCTGTAGGATCATGACGGGCCCCCATCACCGATTGGACGGAACAAGGCAAGACAGAAGCGGATCGCAAGGCTGGAGACCCACACCGATGGAAGAACACAGCAAGCAAAGGAAGAGAAAGGCGGTAGTCGTCGATGGGTAAGTAGGAAATGAAGGTGCGATGGAGACGGTGCACCAAGGGGCGGTGCGATTGGAGTCTGAGATCTAGCCTGGACTGGGCGCGGAAGAGACGGGATAGGTCGGATCACGAACTATATATGTCTACGAACCGTGTTGCGCCCGAGTGTCTCTGAAGAGAGGCAGTGAAGCTCTCACCCGACGACTGGCAGTGAAAAAGTGTATCGTCACACCGCAGCGAGGAATGTGCGAGAAGGTGGAGGGCGGTGGTCCTCGAGTTACGTACCATTCGGAATGCCCCTGTCATTGAGCGGGTAAAGGACTAGTAGACACACGTGAGAAGACGTCTTTTGCATCGTCAACGCATTGTTTGGTTCCGGGGACGTTGGTAAACAAGTCTAGCAACAACTCCCCTTGGCCCTGTGCCTTGGTATAGATTCAAATCTTATCTCTCCTGTGCCAAAGATGAGATTATCCTTTTGGATCTCGTCAGAAAAGAGGGTGCCCGCGCTGTTCCTTTCTATCAACCCGCAGTCGCGGACGGTTTGACCACAGACATGCGGTGATGCCACGGACCTGTCACCCCAAGCTATGTGGTTTCTCAAGGAGATCTACTCGATCCCGGCTCTTTCCGTTCCATGCAAGTACCCGACGCTTGTCCTTTACAGGACGAAATCCACACACAAAGACGCTGGTGTGAGACGAGGAGACACGACACGCGTTGTTGTGCGATCAGACCACACGGGAAATGGAACGGAAGAGGGACGGCCCCATCGGAACGCGCTGCCGCTTTGGTTATGAAATTTCGCAATCTCTTTCTTGCTGGCGTTGGGACCTAACTCTTTACAGCACATCGGTGTTGAACCCACACCGGACACGTGTATCCCCAGGTCCACCCCCTCCTGTACGGCGCAGTGATGGTTCACGTTCTCTGTGTCAAATGGACGAGGAGCTTGTTCGCATGGGGAAAGTATTGGTTTATCATCCCGGTTCAACCCGTCCTGACATCAGTCAAATCTCAACAGGCTGTGAAAACACGCGCTTTCGAAACAGATACAGGACTGCCTATGGTATGTGGTGAGCACAGAAAGCGAGCTCGGAGCGACAAGACCAACTATAGACAGACAAGCATGGGAACGCATTCCGTTACTGTGACCCATGACGTCGGTTTTGGCCTGTGGTTGGCTTGTCCTGTCGCGCCCAGGATCCGTCAGCGTCATGTCCACAGAGACAGACACGTGTAACACGCGCTGTCCCAAAGATCAACCTCACGGAGGTTTCCGACTGCGATCATATCACGCTCCTGGATCGTTCCGGTATTCAATATAGCCAAGTGTGCCAGGTACGAAGCGGCTCACCGACTCGGATGCCGTTGGTGCTGACCGTCAGGGTGTCTCTTTTGCTGCCTCGACCCTCCTTTTGGGCTCGGCGTCGTGTTTACCAGTTCCTTGGGCTGCGACACCTTCACTCTCTCGTTCCCACTGCTCTCAGACGTCGTCAGTCCTCGCAAAGACATTGGGATCCGATGATTCCGTAGGGCGTGCGAGAGAGAGGACCTCGTTCGTCCCCATCGAGGATCAATCGATGGTATCATTACCCACCCATGGGGCCCATCATCACTGTCATCGTTCACCGCTGCCTGTTGTCAATCAGCATGGCGTGTCAAGCTCGATCGAGTGGGGAGAATCGAATTCGGATACTTGCTCGATACGACCGAGTCGTGAAGTGTCGAGGCTCGCGCTCTTCCCTCGGGAATCGCGCCCGATGACCTTTGGTCTCGGGTAGGTGATCATGCTTGGGCTACTGTCAAACCCATAGTAGTACTGAAGCCACGTAGTCCCTGTAGTAATTTTCTATGATCTGATGCCTCACATCGAGTCACTTGTTGCAATTGATTAGATTACGCTGCTGATCGCGCAAGTGCACGTGGCGCCGTTTGTAGGTTACTCCCGCTGTCGCTCAGTGAGGCGCCGGACCTTCAAACTTCAAGGCCCTTGAAGACCGCTCTGTTGTCGTTAACACACCCTCATCTTCATTCCTGTGAGTACCATATTCCAAGTAGGTTCATCCCAATCGAATCTTCATTCGATCAAGCTTCTCGTCTGTGTTCGTGTCCTTATTCCCTATATGCTTGTCTCGTCTTAGCCTTCCTCTATTCAGTCCTCTCCCTTTCTCGCTCCTATCTCCTATCTTGCTTGCACTTAGTCCAATCGCCTGCTTTCTCTGATCCTCTCCAGTCTGTCATTTTTCTCCCTTGCCTATATTGCCAAAACCTTAGTTTGTTCTGCCCCGCGCGTCCTGTCTCGCTGCCTGTGTCTAGCCAGCTGTTCCGCCTGCGTCTGGCCCGTGTTGCCAAACCCACTTCGGCTTAAATCCTCCGTTCTATCACTGTCTTGCCACCGCCTGTTCCATACTTCTCGTTAATTACTCCCCGCCATCCTTGCACGATTCCCCTAGTACGCGCTCCACCTTGTTCTCTCCTTCACTCAAACTCCTCAAATGAACTGGAAACGCACAGAAGATGTCCTCCTTCAAGTCACAGGTATGTTTTCACAGACCGCTGGAATAACCACACGTGCCCATCTCCCTACAGTTGGTCAACTGGCTGTCTCGTCACCATTTCCCAAACAAGACATTCATGTCTCTATCAATGTTTCTGGTGTGTCTAAATCAACATGTTCAGGAGAGCTATCAGAGGATGGCCTGAATATAACATGGAACCATCCCTTTCTCTTGTAAGATTGTTTACATGCTTTTCAACAAGGCTTCTCATCCTTTGTCTCTCATAGTTCAGCACCTCCCTCTGCTACTATGGAAGCATCTATTTTTGTACTTCCAGAAGAGTTCACTTTTGAATGGGCCAAACAGCCATTTGGTGGTCAGGTGGTCACAAGTGTGGGCAACCTGCTAAGGTCTGACAATGTATGGCAATGTAAGATCTGTTTGAGCTCTCTAGTTTTAACATTGATGGTGTACTAGGCAATGTGCCTGGACTCTCTTCCATTTCTGCAACTCTGTTCATAACATGCAATCCCAGTGATGGTGCAGTGAGTTCTATTGTTTAATTCATCCCATACATATTTGACTATGTATCCCAGATTGTACTAGATGGCCATGACTGTCTATCAAGCTTTGAAACCACAAGGCTATATAATTTTGGGTGGCAGCTCAAGAATCTTTCTCTTGTTTCCACACAAATTGAACTGGATCTGGCAAGGCTGGATCTTTGCCCTTCAAGCCAACATGCAGCCTATACTGGAATATTGAACAGCCTTGCAAACTCTTTTTCATTCTGTTATGATCAAAAGGGCAACATTGCAGACCTCAATAAGGCAGTAGAGTTCTCTCAAGCCAGGCTACATGTTTGCCCTTTGGGCCATTCAAAGCATGCTGAAGCTCTTGGATTCCATGCAATGTTTCTACAGAGATATCATCATCTCGACAGATATGAGGACCACTTGAACAAGCTCATAGAGATGGAACAGGGATGGCTTGATTGGTGCTCATCAGATGATATTGATTATCAAAGAGTCCTTGGACTGCTTGCATCATCTTTGTGGGACAGGTACAACAGACAGGGAAGTATTGCAGACCTGAACAGGGCCATTGAAATGGCTGAAGAAAGACATGGTCTCTATCCAATAGGTCATCATGGACGTCATGCCACCCTTCAATGCCTTTCAGTATACTTGGGAGGACGTTACAAGAAACTAGATGCATTGGCTGATCTAAACAGAGCCATTGATCTCCAAGAAGAGCTATATACATCTCAATCAGCACAAGGAGTCATTTTTCAGAATCTTGCCTCATTATTATGGAATCGTTACAGGAAGATGCATACCCACTCTGATTTGATGAGAGCCATCAAGTTGCTAAAGGAGACATTGAACATCTATCCAATCCAACACCACAATTTTGCATCCAGCACATCCAACCTGGCAAGAATCATTCTTTTTGCATCCGCATCTGCACAAAACCACTCTCTTGATCAACAACTTCCCTCCTCAGATGAAGCATTTCAACTCTATAGACAACTAAAGATGTGTGGTCCAGCAGTCTCATTGAGTCTGTTAGAGGCAATCCAGGATTGGGTCAAGAATGCTGAAAAGTACAACCACCCATCAGTCTCAGAGGCTTATCAAACATTGCTCAGCTCAGTGGAGCATTTTAACACTCTACACACATCACTGGATTCCAGACACAAGGCAATGCAAACAAGAATGACAAACCTTGCCAACAATGTATTCTCTTGTGTTACAAGGCATGGTGACTTGCAAATGGCTGTCGAACTCCTGGAGCGAGGCAAAGAAGTCCTGTGGAGCCAGCTTTTTCGTCCTGATCGACCGATGATTGCCTTGGAGGGTAGTAAGCGAGGGTACAAACTCCAAAGGAAATTCACCCAGTTGAGTGCAGATCTCAGAGACTATGACACTCATTGGGGTGTGGATGAATACCAGAAGCTTCAGGAGCAATGGCAGTCCATCGTGGATAAAATTCGCGACCTGGATGGATTTTCGAGGTTCCTCTTACCCCTACGTTTTGAAGACCTGCAGCAGGCTGCCGAATATGGACCGGTCATCATCATGAATGCGAGCGAATATGCGTGTGACGCACTCATTGTTCTCCACGGCCGTTTACCTGTTCATGTGCCCCTTCCTTGCTCACTCGAGGACGTGGACCACCTATGTTCCCAATGGTCCGAGTTGGCTCGGGGTGCACATGCGTACGGAACGCAGAAAGAGTGTTGGACGAAGCAGATGCTGCGCGACGTGTGGTCGTCCGTGGTCGAACGCATCACCTCGGTGCTACAAAACGACGTGCAGCTCCCGCTCGGCTCACGCATCTGGTGGTGTCCGACGTCCTCGTTCGCTATGCTCCCGTTCCATGCTGCCGGTCCGTATCGACGATCGGAGAAGAACCTCGTGGATATGTACGTGTCGTCTTACACCACCTCTCTCTCGGCCCTTTTACGCGCGCACCACCGTGTCCGTTCTCGGAGGATAGCACCCAGCACCTCCACGTCGGAAAGACGGATCTCGTTTGCGGCCATTGGTCAAGGACGGAGCGCGGACACGCGACTCGCCGAGTTACCAGAGGCAGAACACGACATCGAGAGGATTCGCAACGAGACCGGCATGCCCCCAAACGTGACATTCAAGGCCATCACCGGCAGCGCGGCCACCATCGAAGGCGCCATGCAAGCATTCCGTGACCACCACTGGGTCCACGTTGCCTGTCACGGTGCTCGACACACCGAAAAGCCGTTCGAGTCGTGGTTTGCGATGAGGGATGGGAAACTCACCTTGGAGCGCATTCTCCGGGAACGCGACATCAACTGCCAATTTGTGTTCCTGTCTGCATGCCATGGTGCGGCGGGGGATGTGGTGTCGCCGGATAAAGTGATTCATCTTGCAGCTGGGCTGCAGTACGCAGGGGTCGAGGGGGTGATTAGGACGTTGTGGAAAGTCGATGAGGCAAGTGCGCACCATGTGATTACTCGGTTTTATAGAGAGATGTTCAACCGACCCGTCATTGGCTCTGAGAATGCGGCCATGGCTCTCAACACTACAGTTGTGGAGACAGCTAGTGAAGCATTGTTGGCGCAGCAGATTGCGTTTGTACACTTTGGAATCTGAATTCTGCAATCAATGTGATTCTCTTTTACATGGGATTCACATCAAATGGCCTTCAGTTATTAGTGTCTGTGAAGAAGAGAGGCACATTTGAAATGACAGTGGTGGTAGTAGAAGAATGGTGGCAGTGTGTAGACATGAGAGTCATTGCCCCAGTTTAGCACACTATTGCATTTATGAACCTATGTGCTTAAACAATCATTTTTTTGATATTTCATTGGGTGTGAATGACTCTCTACTGTTCTGGCTATGAGCACACCTGTAAACCATTTTCCTACTCTGCTGCAGTACTTGGGTTTGAGATTTGTTCAAGTACTTGTAGGTGTGGAAACCCCACAACTGTTTGCCATTGTAGGAACCAAGAAAATTACAGCAGATAGAGCTCCTAGAGTGCATTCTAAGTAAGCATGGAAAGATCAAAACTGCATAATCATTTCCAGCAATAAATCCAAGACTCTTCAAACAAACCATCATCAATGTTCAGCTGATAAATATTCTGAGAAGAGATGACCAATGAATGAAGAGGCAGATAAAAGGCATGAGTATTCCAAGGTGCAATCCAGCCAAAAATAGTACCATCATGGGATTCAATCCAACCGTCATGATAGAATAAGCTGGGAAATGAATCAAATTTGTGCACCCTCCATATCTTGATAGAATCATCACAAGACCCAGAAACAACATGATTGCCATCATGTGAATAGGCAACAGAGTGAACACCTTTTGTATGTCCCTGAAATGGACCTGCCACAGTTTGGCCAGTGGCTGCATCCCAAATTCTAATGGTCTTGTCATCTGAGCCAGAAACAATGTATCTGCCATTGGGAGAAAATGCAACAGTGTTTACAGGGCCTGTGTGACCTTGCAATGGACCTGCCATCATTTGACCAGTTGTTGCATCCCAAATTATAATGGTCTTGTCACCTGAACCAGAGGCTACATGTTTTCCATCAGGGGAGTAGGCAACAGACCCAACATCCTTGATGTGCCCTTGGAATGGACCAGCCACAGTTTGACCAGTGGCTACTTCCCAAATCCTGATGGTCTTGTCATCTGAGCCAGAAACAATATGCACACCATCAGGGGAATAGGCAATAGAGTTGACCCAGTCTGTATGACCCTTGAATGGATCTGCCACAGTCTGGCCAGTAATTACATCCCAAACCCTGATGGTCTTGTCATCTGAGCCTGAGGCAAGGTGTCTACCATCAGGGGAATAAGCAACAGAATTGACCCAATCTGTGTGACCCTTGAATGATTGTGTGACAGTCTGGCCAGTGGTTGCATCCCAAACCCTAATGGTATTGTCTGATAAGCCAGAAACAATATGCTTGCCATTAGGGGAATAGGCAATAGAGCTAACCCAGTTTGTGGGGGCCAGAAATGGACCCATCATAGTCTGGCCAGTGGTTGCACTCAAAACCCTAATGGTACAATCAGAGTTGGATATGATATGCTTGCTATCTGATGAATAGGCAACAGAAGTAATAGAAGCTGCCTGTTCTTGTAGGCTATGAATAGCTGGCCAAGACTGTGTATTCCCAGATGCAACTGAGGCATGTTTCTGGAGGTGGCCACTCCAAAGTTCACACAATGGAGAGTTTGAGGGAGTCTGGGGCATGGCTGATAGATATAGGTGGGGGGTAGATGAACTGAGCACAGGGGAAAACACCTGAATGAATTGAAATGCTTCTGATGCTAATGTAAAAGCCTCTTCACTCTGGTATCAATGTAGCTTAGTACCATTTAGTCATCATATATTGGATCCTACCTTGGCCCAAGACTTCAATATAATGCAGGTCTCAAGGGCACGTGGTATTGATAGAAGTAAGGGTAAAGCGGAGAGGAGGCTGATGGCTTCAAGCCAGTGTGGAAAGAAATCCTTGAAGAAGCAGGTTACTTCACTCAACAACTTTGGAGTGCAGTCAACATGCTGTAGGTGGTCCATCCAGTATCGACATGAATATGACAGGTAGGGGGGAATGCTCTTGTCCACTCGATGCGCTAAGTCAGGAATAGAGGTGTTACGGAGTCGGGAATCCTTGAGACCACAGATGTTGAACTTCAACATGTCTCGCATGCAAGACAGCATTGCTCGTCCTATGAAGTAGTGGGGTAAGACGCGGACGTGAAAGACTGAACTACGAGCTTCATCCAGTAAGAAGTCACGGAATGAGGAATGAAGGGGATGGATCGGCTTGTGTTCATCAAGGACCC
>JBBPTN010000462.1:0-16399 GCA_038094075.1 Xerocomus spinulosus
TAAATCCACAAATCAATTGAAGAAAACAAACCATCTTTATTGATAATGCCCTTGATGAATCCACCTATACAGTATGTATTTCAATCACACTGCAACCAAGGGAGTCCACTCCTTCAAGATCTCACCACCCTCCTCTACTCTTCATCTTCCTAAACACAAGAACCTTGAACCCAATGAACAGAACTGTCTAGTTGATTTTCTTGAATATGAAGAATCTGATGTTTTTGTCAAGCATGCTCATTTTCATTACTCTCTCAATCACATCCAGAATCTGCATCCTAATTCTTCCCTAATGCCTCTGCCACCAAACAGTTGGAAAGGATAGTATGAAAGACCACCATGTCCACTCAATTAGCCATGGATGCCAAGAAGGAGAAAGTCATCCTCCCCATTATATATGAAGAGTTCACATCTGTCTTCCAAAAAGGAGTCCACTGATCACATACCTCCCTCTCAACCTTACAACCATGCCATCAACCTGAAAGAGTTCTTTACACCAAAGGTCTTCAAGATCTATCCACTATCCCCCAATGAGAAGAAGGCTACCAAGGATTTCATTGAGGAGAACCTCATGTCTGGAAAGATATGTCCATTGAATTCCTCCCAGGCATCTTCATTCTTTTTTATCAAAAAGAAGGATGGAGGTCTCCATCCATGCCAAGGCTATCACTATCTAAATAAACACACCATCAGAGATGCTTATCTCCTCTCCCTTATCTCTGACCTTGTTAATAAACTCAAAGACACTAAGATATTTACCAAGTTTGATGTCCATTGGGGATACAACAACATAAGGATCAAAGATGGAGACCAATGAAAAGCCACCTTCATCACCCATAAATGCTTATTCAAACCAAGTGTCATGTTCTTTGGCATGACCAACTCCTCTTCTACCTTTGAACAATTCATGAATGACTCATTTCAAGACTACATCACTGAAGGATGGATCATTATCTATATGGATGACCTCCTTATCCTTTCTCCAGACCAAGAAACCCACAATGAACAAATGAAGAAAGTACTGCAATGTATGCAAGACCTGGACTTATACCTCAAACTGGAAAAGTGTAAGCTCAACATCCAGGAAGTTGAATACCTGGGTATGATTATTAAGCCAGGAAATATTGCCATGGACCTGGTGAAACTTAAGGGGATTGCCAAATGGCCTACTCCTTAGAAAGTACTGGATGTTCACTCATTCCTTGGCTTTGCCAACTTCTACCAACATTTTGTTCCCCACTACTCCAACATCACACAACCCCTCCTCAACCTGACAAGAAGAACATGGCCTGGAACTGAACAGAAAGATGTGAGGAAGCATTTCCTTTCACAGCCAGTTCTCTGCATGCCTCACATTATGAAACCCTTCACCATCACTTCAGACACCTCCAAACATGCATCTGGAGGCATGCTCCTCCAACAAGACTCAAATGGTGAATGGTATCCTTGTGGATATATCTCCCAGACATTCTCTTCCACTGAATGAAACTATGTGATCTATGATTGTGAACTTCTAGCAGTCATCTGAGCCCTCAAGACATGGAGACACTATCTCCATGGATCCCCCTTCTCCATCCTAGTCTGGACAGACCATAAGAACTTGACATACTTTTGATTACCCCAAAAACTGAACAGACAACAAGCTCACTGGCTACTTGATTTGGCAGACTTCAATTTGAAGATTAACCATGTTTCAGGCCATCTCCTCTCTGCACCTGATGCTCTCTCTCACTGCCCTAATTATATCCCTGAGAATGACAATAACAATGACAACACCACTCTCCTTCCTGATGATGTCTTTGTCAATCTCATTGATAGTACCCTTCATGGTAAAATCTCAGCCTCCTCCCCCTCTGACCCACTTATCTCTGAATTTCCTCATGCCATGGAGGGACTACCATCTCATTTCTGATCCCAACTCTCAGATTGAGCATATAGTGGACAAGTCCTTATCTACAAGGGATGAATCTATGTGCCTGATGACCAGGATCTCTGATGAATGGTGGTGCAACACCACCATAACCATGATAGTGCCAGCCACCCTGGAAACTTGAACACCTGACAACTTGCTGCCACTGAATTCTGGTGGCCTGGCCTCTCCATCTACTGTGAAAAACAACCCTGAAACATGGGCAGATCACATCACAATGGCTGAGTTCACACATAATCACCACCCTCATTTCATAACTAATCAATCTCTGTTTTATTTTATGATGGGCCATGAACCCCATGCCTTTCCCACTGTTGTCAAAGAAATCAACATTCCTGCAGCCAAAGAATGGATCAAGAAGATAGAAGAAGTGAGGAGAGAAGCCCTGGCAGCTCACAAACTAACCAGGCAGACGATGAAAGCATGAACCTCACATTTATTCACACCATTCAAGAAAGGAGCCAAGGTCTGGCTTAAAGCCAGATATATCCATCATTCCATTGAAAATCAACAAATAGTTCATTGGATGGAAATGAACATCAAGTGTGAATTACCCATGCAACAACACATCGTCACTCATGTCACAAAGCATAAACAATATGAAGGGGAATTGGACCCTTGACTGGAGGAATCTCTGCCAATTGATTCCATGTCTACTGTTGAGTTTGTATGTAAATTCAACAATTTCATCACCCATCTTACTGAAACATGTAACTGGCATGAGCATACAGATACATGCTGGAAGCATTTGAAGCAGAATGATGTTTGTAATGACTCAACATGTCAGATGTGCATTAATGGTAAAACAAGAGGCCTGACCGAGATATATGATGTCACTCAGCATGTAACAAACCCTTTGGTGGAATAAATGTAATCCTCACTGGTGATTTCGGCCAACTGAAACCTGTAAGTAAATATGCTGTATTCAGTCCTCAATTAGTAAACAAATTATGTGCAAATATGAAAGAAATAGAAGATGGTCAGGTATCACTCCATGGTGCATTCCTATGGCACCAGGTCCCACTCATTGTTGAATTACAGAAAAATTAGTGTGCAAAAACAGATCCTGCCTTTGTGAACTTGCTACAATGTATACAACTTGGAAAGGTGTGGAATGGTGTAGATCCACACACAACCAAACAAGAGGGTGATGGTAAAAACTATGATACATCAGATTATGATGTGTTGAATGAATGTCACATACAAACATCGCATGCTACAGTGCCAGAACAATGCAATGCATTTTTAGATGCACCAATTATTGTCACTAACAAACACTTGCGTGATGCAATCAACTTAGAGAAAGCAACAGCAAATGGTACCACAAACAGTTATCATATAGTGAAATATTATGCTGTAGACACATATAAGCAACAGTGTCTTTCAGATGATACTATGCAATGTAAGTTATGGAGTTTACCATGTTCAGAAACAGATGCTGCTCTCAGATTTATTCCATTGTATCCTTCCATGCCTGTCATGATTATACACAATCTTGCATTGCAACACAGTGTTGTTAATGGTACAGAAGGTTTTGTAAAACATATCAAGTACACAGAGGACGATTCCCAACATTGTTATGCATGCTGTGTCTATGTATGTATACCTGGTTGCAATGTCACCACTTTTCATGATGATCCAGATCTTGTACCTGTGTTTCCCATTAAAACTTTATTCAAATACACAGATTGTCATGGAAGATCATTCTGCATACAAAGACATCAGATTCCTTTATTGCCAGTGTTTGCTATGACAGATTACAAGGGACAAGGATGTTCATTAAAACATGTTATTGTAGACTTAGTTGGCACACGTAGTTTGCAGAGTGCATATGTAATGTTATTGCATGCATGTGCACTTCAGTCTCTTGCCATTTTACTATGGTTCCCTTCACACAAAATATAGTAATCACTTTCACATGACTTCCAAAATGAATTCAACTGACTTCTTTCAAACTAAAGCACAATACCCTATTGACTGTTAACAACTTATGTGAATGTAGAAAGCACAAATGGTTGCAAACCTTCGAATGTTCCATCACAAGTGGGTCCTCTAACAGACCATCTCACTCCTCTTTTATCATCAAAACATCTCACCACCAATCCACTCTGTCCTCTCAATTTCTCCATCAATCCTTTGAATGGCACAAAGAGGCAACCATGATTAAAAGTAGATCACAATGAATGTGGGCAATTTGGTGACACTTGACACAGGTGCTTCAAACCTTCTTCTTTGTCTCTCTGTCTCATACTCTCCAACAACTGATAGCCTTGTCCAGAATACTTCATGTAGTTCATATGCAGGCACAAACTTGGTGTTCCATTTGCAAATGGTAATGCATTCATCAACCCTACTTTCCTTGTAGTCAACTGTGGATATGTGGAAAAGAAGCCATCAGATGAGATGAAGTTCATCACAGGAGTCAAATGGAAATGGAAGATAGGATGCATGGGGGATGCATTCATTGATTCAATAATGTCAATGGTGCAATCACCATTGGTGAGTGTTGTTATGCTCTGGATGGGTAAAACACATCCATATGAATTAGGTTTCCAATAGGGTGCCACAAGAACAAAATTGAATACACGCATATGCTTCACCAGGTTCACAACAGTATTCTTTGCAACATACATACATATCCATGTCCCATGGCTTCCAAACTTGATTGAAACATGTACAAGGCAAATGAGCCAGACACAATAGCTTTGTGCAAATGCAAAAGTGTGTAGAATCCATCATATAGGAGGTGAAATAGATCAAAAGCATACTTGATCCTTGCATTCAATGCAGTGTGTATGGCATCATAATTGGCATTGCATGTTCCTGCATACATGACCAACTCAGCAATGGACATTCTACTTGCTGCATTTTTGACTATTTCAATTGGCATGTGCCCTAGCAAGATACCTTGTGGGCAGCATGCAAAGAATGACTAGGTGAAGTCATGTTGTCCTGAGCATTGATAATGATTGGTTGTACTTATATTCATTTCTTCCCTTCTTCAAATCCCATGTGGTGTACCTGCAAAAGGTGGCCTTTGTGAAATGTGAGTCCTAACGACATCAACAATGACACCATTTCACTCACCATAATTTCAATGGTATGCAGCTCTTGCATTCCATGCAACAGCATTTTTGTCCCTCACACTATTGCTCCCCATATTCAACATACAAACAATTGGTCAACTTTCCATCTTGCATATGTATTATCTATTTCACCCATTGTCTCTCTTTCTCACTTATGATTCTTGTCTTACATCAATTTCAATCCAAGTTGTCCACACACCTGCTCACCTTACAACCTCCTTCACTAACTCTCTACATTAATGTCTCTTACATTTGGTAACAATCCTTTCCTTTATCTGACACCTTCACTACTACTTATCATACAATAAAGATCATATTGTCACCAAAGCACACTTTGGCAATGAAATGTACACATGCCTTTCCAACAATTGTGTAAAAGGTGCTACTAACATCCCAAGCATGTACATCTCCATGGCTGACTGGGCAATGATCATCCCCAATCCATTAGTGATGGAAAGATCATGCTCTCTCACATTAGTGTACAAACAACCATTAGTTAATGGAGATCCTGTGCTACAACCTGTCTGTATTCAATTACAAGGCATTCTCAGACACCATAATGTATTCACATTCAGCTCATGGGACAAGTGCATTCTCTTCCCGTTTGCTGTGAAACTGGTTTCAATCACACCAAGAACTGTTAATGGTGCCCCATCTGCTGTCCAATACTTGAAGTTATTATCATTGGAAAATGATACACTGTGGGATTTGAGTGTTCATGCAATAGGCAACATCAGACACCTTGTTCATTCTTTTGGTGGGCACAAAAACAGCAATAGTAATATGCAGCAACTGTACATGCAACACTGTGTGTTCACAAAGGTACACTCTCTGTTTCTGATATAAACTGTATTAAATTGTACAGGTAGATGAATGCTGCAAACATGCACATCCCATCTGCTCTTCAACCTGGTGACAACATAGCAAACTTGTGCAATTCTATTGAAACAGTGTGAAGAGTGATGAAGAAATTGAAGCTCAGACGACGGGATAATGATGCTCATGTCATTCCCTGTGCACCCACCACATTTTCTGAGGGTGACCTTGTTGACATCACAATCTTATGCAATATACATAGTCAACTGCCAATCTTACTTAGGTGCCAAGATTGTTTGTGTTCACCTCAATCTTGAACATGTCACCTATTCAATCAAGCTCCGTATGTATCTCCCATCATCTTTGCATACAACACTCACCACATTATCTTCACAGGTTTCTCAAAAGAAACACTGTGTCTTAGCCAATTCAAATGTTAATGTTCTGGAATCAAACATGGGCATATTCTGCAACTGATGTACTTATGATCCCTTCATGTTTCCTCTACAATGATCTCTGTCATGTTATGTACCTATCTCTTTTTTGGGGAATTAACCTGGCGTTTTTTTGCCTCTGTTTATCACACATGAAACATACTATATCATATTTCCATTTGAGACCAATGATCCTTGACATCATGGTTTCACACATGATTTCACACATGATCATGTGCACATGCAGTACCCCTTTCTGCTACACATCCAATCATCTGCATGAGACATTCTATGCAGGTGTTCATGTAATTGCACATCATCCTGTACGACCATTGAAATAACCTACTCCTCTCTGCCATGCTCCTTCTCCACTGTTCACCCCATCTCACCCCAATCATGGTTTGTGCATGAAGAGAGGGTGCTTATGTAATGTCCCAGGAAGTGTACTGGGTGCAGCCCAGGCTCCTACATGCCATCACTTCGAGTGCAAGGCTACATCCTAGTAGCATAGACTAATAGAAATCTGTAGTGCGGGAGAATCCGAGTGGCTATACACATAGATTCAAACACCAAAATCTTAAATATCCTTGCACTCTCTGCGACGGCTGCAAGAAAACATTGGTAAATATGGTCGGGCACAGCCTCAAATTTGGTGGACGTTCCAAAAAAACCAGAACCGTAATACTAATCTAGGGTTACATTTAAATAGTCAGGGGATGAGTACCACCGGCATGCTAATAGTCCACTTTTGTCATGTCGGCGTTGCACCTTCCCCATGCAGACACCACCTGGGAATGATACCACTGCATTCATTGCAACAACCCAATGCCTATCAGTTCACTCGATGCTATACTTGATGTGCTGGATCACTGCAATATCTCCATCACTGACACTATTCTGACCTTGCTCATCAATCCATCCTACCACAATCATCACCACCTGCGCGATCTTGTCCAACGTAGCTCAGATGTGTATCTCGCTCTTCTACACCATCAGGAAGCACACGACATTATCACTGTGTGTAGCTTCGAAATTGTCACAAATGTTCTACACACCGAATTAAATACACTGGCATCGGGCGCCAATGGTTGGCACTTTGGTGCGTCAACAGTGACTATGAAACAGATGGAAGATTTTAGCATCAAGGACATGGCTGAGAATGTACATACCAATGCACCATATTGGTGGAACTTGCTGGGCGCCATGCTTGAGGGAAAGAAAAGGCACGAGTGGCCGCCAACAGAGACTATGAACCTGGACATGAGATCGCTCGCTGTGGATTTTGCCACGGATGACTATTGGGAGCAGGTAGATGAGGTAGATCTTGAAGGATTCATCACTGGCATTGCAGAAAACATGGAAACGAGCTCACCGATTAGGAATCCACGCGAGAAACAATGGATGGCGACCATAATGATGGTTAGTGTGCTTCTGTATATCCATTGTTCGTGAGCTAAATAGAAGATAGAAAAAGACGATGATAAGCACTATCATTGTGCATGGCATTAACCAAAAGGCCAATACAATCCAGAGCATCCTAGGGCTCTTCATGCAATTGGCACATGCGCCATACAAGGTCATTGATGCACTCGCCCAACTAGGAATTACTGTATTGACGGATGCGATGAATCTTGCCATTCAATCACTGTCCATCGAGTCTCGGAATCAATTGTGTGCCCTGGGTCAATCCTTGCTTGCATCGTATGCATATGATAACTTTGATGTTGACCTAAAAAATGAGGTTCCGACTGTCGAAAAATCTAACGACTTGCTCAAGCACCTTACATCAGGCTTGATGTTTCCGCTCACCCATGGAGTTGCTGTCAACGATCTCAAGTGTTCTGATGAGCTCTGGCAGAAATGCCCACTCAATCCTTGTTCCCGCAACCCAATTCCCTCCCTGAAGTTCACATGGCGTGATCTTGTCTGCCTCCATCCAGAGTCAATGCTGGATGCCTCATCCCTTTCACGACACGATACTTGCAATTCATGGATGTTTCTGCACAATCTTTGCACTTATGGCCCTGAATACTTTCGTTAGTTCAAACCAATCATTCCAGAAATCGATCCGGTTGAGCAAATACCCATTGTCAAGACACCAATCTTTGCTGCACGTGCAATGGACGTGAATAACTCTACAGTTAGTGGCAATATTCAAGCTATCAACGAGTTGCTTGAGCAAGGAGGGATTTGTACTCCATTGTTGAACACTGCCAACTCTTCCGACATCTCGGAGTATGTTGTTTTGGTACATGGTGATCTCGGGACTGGTGAACGCATACAGGCTGTGCAGTTACAGCATTCTATTGAGTCCACACCATGTGATCGCTTACAACATGTCATTTTTGTGCCAGGGTTATTCCATTTAAAAATGGCATGCACCAATGCACTATGGCGCTGTTTCCTCTACCCATCAGCTGTGTGTGAAGACGAGACTAGCCTAATGAAGGATGTAGGGCAGTTGCGACCCAAGGAAACTGGAATCTACACAACGAAACCAAATTTTTGTCACATGCATCAACTAATCGGTCATGCGGGTATCTGTAGATGCCTAGACTGTTGGAGGGTGCATGTGATGAAGAAAAATGCAGAGCTTACTAGTTTGGATGCCTTTGCTGATTACAAACCGTTCTTTGACGAGCTGAAGAAAATGGCCAATGAGGTAGCGCACTCCTATGTACAGGTTGCAAGTCATCAGTTGTCGCGTGCTCAAAGGAAAAAACCTGAAGAACGAGACGCACAATATGAAAATGCCTTGATTTTGAACAAGTACTTCCTTCTGTATGAAGAGCTCTCGTATGCGATGAATTGGTCAGGTCAAAACATGTATAGTTGGCTGGATTCCGATCATGAAGGCCATCGGCAAACACAAGTACGCCCAACATATGACGGGTTTTCTTTCGAATGTTCACTATGTGTATCCTGCAGGTCTGCGGTCAGTATGGCATAATATGTATCCAGGTGGCGAGCTCATGCACTCATACTTAGCCGAGCAATACGATATCACATGCTTGTAAATCCAACTGGCCACAAACTGAAGTGGCGTGCTGTGGATTGGTGTGTGGAATTGAACAATCTATTTACCAAAGTGAAGAATGGAGGGAAGGGGCCAAACCGAACTGTCAAACAGATCATACTGGAGTCGCCTCTCGTCCAAGTATATCGCAACATCCAAGGCCTTGTACATAAGAATTTCAGCCTGACCCACTTGACAACAAACCATGCTACACCGAACACCCACCGATCCTTTGAAGTTGTTCTAGAACGACTAGCATTAAACTCACCACATGCAATAACATTGGGTCAAAAAAGCCGATTTCAAATGGAAGATATGTACGATAAGGGTCGGATCCTGATGGAAAAGGAGGAACAAGCAGAAGGTATAGCAGGCGAATTACAGGAAGACGACACGTCCGAGAACACACAGTCTGCATTAGAAGATGTTATCGTAGAGTTATTGTAGTCATGCAGTGGTGGCAGCCCAACACTACATGTGCGTGCATCAGACGGTTAGCTGAAGGAATCAACATCAGACTCTTACCTCATCATTTTCCTTATTACCCATAAATCCAGGGCGTGACCGCATCGGATACTTTGATGAGTGATAGTTGTATCCTTCTTCACCACAAACACTGCAAGTGACTTGCTTGCGAGTTGCATGCGGTTTGAGAACAAGAGCAGGCTAAGGGAGTGAAGCATCCACTATAGAAGGCAATGAAGAGAGGGGTGGAGGTGGAGGGAACGAGGATGCGAAGCCACTTGCTGTTGTGCGAAGTGGTGTCGAAATGAAGGGCAAAGGGGTTGGCGCAGTGTGCTGTTTGACTAGTGCAATAACCTCATCCCCGTAGTTCTCTGTGTCAACCCATCCAGTCTTGTGCTTGAGGTCTTGCACAGATAGAAGCTTGTGGTAATGCGCACAGTTGAGAATATGGTCCAGGATAGAAGAGGGCATGACCAATGATGGGCCAAAGTCGTTGAGACAGGCCCACCCATAGATATCTGCTGTCTTTTGCTCCCTCTAATCCTCCAGCGCATCTTGTAGTGAGTGATCATGCATGTTTTTCATGTGCTTTGCTATTCGCGAACACTTTGAGTTGTGTGGTCCATTGCTGATGACCGAGTCGAATGAGGTGAATGCCGAGGGGTGGTCAAGGTCGCAACAAATGGCTGGTTCTGTTGTGTGACAGCGACCACAGCCATTTGCGTTGTTTTTGTTGCACTCCATGTGATCTGAGTCTGAAGAGAAACAAGGTAAGAGAAGGTGTTCTAAGATGCAATAAGACTTTCCCACCAGCGGAAGCATTATCAAAGAAGACATCAAACACTTTCCGACAACATCCAACCCCACGACTGTCGGCGTTAATCAAGAACTCAACGCCCTTATCCAATGTGCTTTTCTTCCACTTTCCACCAAGGTGAGACTCATCTGATCTTCCCATTGCCAATGCTAATGCAGCTTCTAAGACCTCAATCCCTGTTCAAGTTGGATCTTGTGGCAGTAGTAAACCATTCTGGGTGTCTTCATTGATAACGGTAGGTGGCTCTTCAGGATCGTCATCTCCACTCCCATCCCCTGACAGTGCTTCAAGAGTATCATGTCGCAAATTCCCATTGACTGGTGAGAACGCAGCTTGCTTTGTGGAACATGTCGAGCTAGGTAAGTGCACTTCTTTTGCTGAATGTTTTCGTGTCTTCTCGCGCTGTGCTTTTCTAGCCACTTTACTTGCACGCTCATCATCAAAATATTCTTTCTCTGCAAAAAGTATTGCAGTGCCCTCAAGGTCCCTGTTGTGCACAGCATGACCGAAACGTTGCCACAGGGATGGCAGAGTGCATGTCGCTCGCCATTGTACCACTACCTGGATATCCACAACATCCATACCCTATAGAGTATGAACGGTAAGTCACATTTTCATCCATAAATTATTAAATGTTTACGCACCATTCCAAATGATGTAGTTGTGCAAATCCCCCATGTTTCACCACTAACCAAATTTTCTAGTTCTGCATCCTTAAATGCTGTCATCATATCGGCATTGAACCATTTGATCTGATGCCGGAGTTCTTGGGGCAAGCGGCGACGAAGAGTTGCAGTAGCACTTATTGAATGTGCAATATTATCGAAGAACACCAAGAACTTTGGAGGGGGTAGCTCCCCAACTTTCATTCCTATCGGGACCAAGAAGCCAAGGTCGGCGTATGTGTTCATAGCGTACTTGATTTTCCTGACACAAATATGGATGTTAGGCCAATCACTGGATCGCCGCACAATGAACTTGCGGTCATTATGGATATGCATGAGGTGTGTAATATCAGAGAACACCGATCGAGTGAGTGTCGCTGATGTAACGAGTAGAGGTATTCTTGATGGAAGAATATATTGAAGACGACCAAGCTCTTTGTATTCCGGTCGAAATGCACCCCACTTGGTAAGGCAATGCGCTTCATCAATAATGATGCTGATGATCTGGGGTATGAATAACTTGCACTTTAGTAACTTTTCGAACTTGCCACCTGGCTTCATAAGTTATTCGGGACTAATGATAATTGCCCTGTATTTCAGGGCTCGGATGGCCTTATTAAAGGGTGAGTATCATTGCTTTTGCTTGCAGTCCACTGACCTGAAAATTGACAGGTGTCGCCGTCTCTGAATTGATAGAGATAGCACGTATCCCAGCTTTTGCGAGTGAAGAAACATTCTGGTGGCCAAGCATATTGAGCGGTGTTACAACAATCTGGATGCCGTCTTGACAAAACAAGAGAGGCATCCAAAATGTGAGTGTTTTGCCCATGCCTGTTCCTGCAGTACAGATGACATCCTTGTCACCACGTAGTAATGCTGTCGCAACCTTGATTTGCCAGAGGCATGGCTGGACACCAAAGACCTCAATTGTTCGCCTTCGGATCTCAGTAAGCGTGGGCACAGATTGATGGACTAATGCAGTGGTATCATTCCCAGGTGGTGTCTGCATGGGGAAGGTGCAACGCCGACATGACAAAAGTGGACTATTAGCATGCCGGTGGTACTCATCCCCTGACTATTTAAATGTAACCCTAGATTAGTATTACAGTTCTGGTTTTTTTTGAACGTCCGCCAAATTTGAGGCTGTGCCTGACCATATTTACCAATGTTTTCTTGCAGCCATCGCAAAGAGTGCAAGGACATTTAAGATTTTGGTGTTTGAATCTATGTGTATAGCCACTCGGATTCTCCCGCACTACAGATTTCTATTAGTCTACGCTACTAGGATGTAGCCTTGCACTCGAAGTGATGGCGTGTAGGAACCTGGGTGCAGCCACTCTTCCAAGGTGCACAGACAGCAAAAAGGGAAAGGATAGAGCAATGAGACTCACTTTGTACTAGCAGAGGTTTGGTATAGGAGTATTACACTTGATTAGATTGAAGTGTAGCTTGATAAGATCTTAGATCAACTGATCTGTGAGAGTAGTGAAGGGGATCTGAGATGTGTGAGAGAAAGAAGCACTTGCTTCAGATCTAATCTCTAATTACTAAATAGAGAATAAAGAAGTGTCGTATGACTTTAATATTACCATAAGAATGTCATATGACTCTGAGACTTACAGCGTTTGATAATGCTGATCACTTATCCTACAATGATTGTTAATCATTGTAGTCAGTAGCCGACTAAGCATAGTCAGTACTTGTAGTCAGTATTGGTGGTACACCTTTGCATGTCCTTCTCCCTCCTCCTTATTGCTGTGGTGGTAAAATGAAGTCACACCAACCTTGCCATGATGCTGTTGTTGTCCTGGTCTTGGTGGTATGTGCAGTTGTGTATCACCTGCTACCCTTGCCATGTATTTGTGGTGCACAGTTGTTCTCTACTTAGAGTCCTCATTATCACTGTTGCTGTGGTGATGCTGTGCTGTCACACACTACTTGCCCTTGCTATTATCTTTGTAAAGGTTCATCATTGTCATGGCAGTGGTTGGCACACTCTTGTGTTGCCACTACCATTACCATGGTAAGCAACTGCTGCATAATGGTGCTTACTCAGACTCACCTTTATGACTTATACCTCCTAATCTAGGGTTGAAACCCAGTGTGGGTATGGGTATGGGTATGGGTATGAATACTGTGACCCACACCCATACCCACCAGTACCCATACCCATGCAGATGCCTAGCTGTAATCATGTAATCTGCTGTAATGTAGTAATAATCCTATAATATTATGTGTTATAAATGATAATTTGCTGATGTACAACAAACAGTCCAGATTAGGTTACAACATCTTCCACTAAGCATGTGCTTGGCTGTGAGAGAGTAGGTTGCTAATTAGGAGATTTCCATAGGAGTGAGATTATGAGGAGCTCAAACTTAGCACAGTAAGTTTCCTATGTACTGGTGATGGAACCAGCACCATTTGGGATGTAATGCCACATATGACACTCGACAACAACTATATTGTTTATTTGCAGTGACATTGTCTGATATGCAGACATCTTGCTCTTGTTGATGTGAAATTCTTCACACACATTGTACATGGCAGTAAAAGGATGAGGCTGTGGTGTGTGAGTATGTGTATAGTTGACAACAACAGTACCAACCTTAAGTTTACCTTGCTCATGGTAGGATGGAGAAAAGCAAGTTGCTTTGATTGTACTCCACTGTTCATTGTGTTCTGTCACAGATGAGTGAGATATGTGTGTGTGAAAGATGGTATGCACACATTATGGGGTAGCTAGCATTTCCTAACATTGTTTGAGCACACTTGCATTCATCAGTCGTTAAAGGTTGTACTTGGATGCCAACTAGTTTTAATGGTTGGCCTGCTCACTCAAATTCAGTATTGACAATCTGCCCAACAATCCACAGCCTGATGAGGAACATCACATGGTGCTGCAATCAGTGAGCACCCTGCTTTCACCCCATTGACAGTTGGTCAGAATGCATGCGATACCATAACAATTCATGGCCATGTTAGTGTAGTTGGCCAGCATTTGTAAGCAACTGTTAGTGTGTTGGCAAATGTGGATAAGCAGAGCAATGATAGACAATTGCACGCACCATATTAAAGGGCAAGGAATGTTCTCAATACATGTGTTAATCAGTTTGACATTGATTACTGTACATTGTTGGTTTTTGCACTTTCATTCATTTCTCCCTCAGTAGCAACATTATCAATGCCAGATACTGTCTCTGCAGAGATCATAGTCATGTATGGAGGTGGTGATGATGCAATGATTGGTACAATTGCACTGAACAGAGTTGTTAACAATGATGTTGTTAAAGTGTAGATGCTTACATTGTGCTGCTTATTGTATCAGACAAATTGTTGGATGTTATTGTGATACTGTCCATCAATGGAGCACATGCAGTGGTAAGTTTGTTTGGTGACAGAGTGATAGATCTGTGAGATTTGATTAAGTTGTGGAAGATGTAAGGTAACAAATGCATGTATGTTTAGGTACAGGTGGCATACCAACATCTTCCAGCACATCCACCTTTCATTTGCCTGCACTGATGGAAATGAAGTCCAGGGGTTATAGAACCCCTAAAGGACACCCAACAGAGCCCCACAGGCTCTAGATCAGACAGGATTCCCAGTTATCACATGTACACCCTGTGAATGTCATACCATAATAGTCAAGTACTAACTATGGGTACCATTGTGGCAACAACAACAGGTGCAATGGTATCCACAAGCTGTCACCACCACCATCACAATAATAATGACAGCTAGGGTGAGGACACACAACGGTGCACCACCACCACTAGTGTGACAACAACAACAGCAGGTGGTGCAATGGCACCCACTAGGGAATGCACAAACTCATACCACCACTAAGACAGCAACAAGAGCAAGCAGTGCACAAGTGTGCACCATCACCACAGTGATGATGATGAGGGTGATCAGAGGATTGCACTTGTGCACAACCACACCTTATCACTAGTGGCAACAATGGCCATGGCAAGAATGTGCATGCAATAGTGCACCACCACAAGATGAGCATAATGACAAGGGGTGTGTGCACCATCAGATAGCAAGAGACGTGTGCACAATGGCTTACTTCCATGGGACGAGGCAATGACAAGGGTGATGGGAGTGTGTGCATGCCCACATCACAATGAGGACGGTGAACATGTGGCATACAGGGTGCACCAACCAGCAGTGTGCACACACCATTGGAGGGCAAGTGACATGCATGCAATAGCCTACCACCACTGAGCAAGGGTGATAACAAGGGCAATGTGAGCATGCACACCACTTTAGGAAAAGAAAATAAAACTGGTAGTACTATATAGTCTACAAAACACTGATAGCTCTGGTTGTCTTCCCCCATATACTACAGCCAACCATAGTGCTATGTAGTAGCTGGTAGTAGCTGGTAGTAGCTGTAGTAACTGGTTGCATATAATAGTACAACTACATAGTTCCTATGTAGTATTTGATGGAAGCCATAGCAACTGATAGTATATAATAGTACAATTACATAGTTCTACAGTATGTAGTAACTTCTTAATCTATTTGGGCTATCCATTACTATCCTAACCTATCACTGAATCACTTTCTATACCAAATTGCCTATCCATACTCAGATTGATTTTTCATCTCACATCAAATATTAGAAATGATATAAATTGCAGAGCATATACTAAAAACAGAACATGTAGCTATGCCACCACTGCCACCTCCATCACTCACCCCAGTACAATGCATTTGCACCCACCATCACATTGTTGCTGGGGTGGTGGCACACAGTTGTGCCTGCCTTGCTAGTGCCATCATTGCCGTTGGTGGTGGTGGTACACATTTGTGTGTGACCCACCCTTGCCATCTTTGCTGGCAGGGTGGTGATGGTGCTGTTGCGTCTACCTCGCCACTGTTGCCATTGTTGGGGTCAGCACGTGATCATGCTGCCACTACTCTCACTATCATCACCATTGGTAGTGGCGGTGCGTTGTTGTGCCTGCTCCATCATCGCCGTCATCAGCAAATAGTTGTTATGCCGAATGCACACTTGTGTCATTCAACAACCTCTCAATGGTTGGACTCTCATAAAGAGGTCAACAGAACCCATCGAGCTAGGAGATCAAGCTAGAGGCAAGGTGACAAGGACTTAGATTCTAAGATGAGCTTAGAAAACAAAGACAGAGACAAAGACAAA
>JBBPTN010000463.1:0-16364 GCA_038094075.1 Xerocomus spinulosus
GCAGCGACGAGACTGACAAGCGCATTGGGCTTTTGACCTGCGCGCATGTCTCCCACCCGCCTCCACTCTTCGAGAACAAGGCTTACACGCACAAGAAAGACTCACATCCGCGTGAGGACATCCTTCTCCTCGGCACCGAGGCGTTCAATAATGCGGTCAGCGACATCAAGAAGTTCATCGGCAACCAGGCGAAAACCATTTACTCTCGGGAGTTGGCTCTCAGCAATGTCCCCGCGTGGGAGGAGAACGAGGCCAAGGAAATCACGGCAAAGCGCAACGAGCTTGTCTGTTTGATCAACGCTGCGAAGATCAAGATCGAGGATGCGAACGAGCCCCACAGCTACGTCACCAAGAACTTCACGACGACTAAATCGCGCGTATTCGGCTCTGTCCTTCATAGCGCCAAGATTGAGATCAGCGACGTGGATGGATTCATGTACGACTGGAGCGTCGTCCAGTTGGACAACGACAAGATCGAGTGGGCTGAATTCAAGGGTAACAAGCTGTTCGTTGGTACGTCGCTTTCTTTTCTCTTTTCTCTTCTGTTCTTTTTTTCTCTCTCTTTGACTGACGGTTCTTTCCTTTCCTATACAGGTGGGAACAAGACCGATGCCAACTGGACCGAGTATATGTACCCTCAAGTCAATGATCGTTGTGGTTTCCACAAGCCCAAGGATATGTTGCTCCCTCTCAAGGGCTATGTCCCTGAGGCTGAGTTGCGCAACCCGCAGAACCTCGACATCAACAACGAGAAAACACTGCTTGCCGTCAAGAATGGACGCACCACCGGCACTACGTTTGGGCGTGTCAACGGCCTCGAGTCCATCACTTACAGTTACCCCAAGTACGATATCTCTCAGAAGGCACTCGCGTTCATCGTCTGCGGCTACGATACGGTGACCGGCGATAACGCCAAGTTCTCCGACATTGGCGACTCCGGCTCGTTCGTGGTGGGCAGGGACGGCCGTTTGATTGGCCAGCTCATGGGCGGCCGAGGTCCGACCGAAAGGACGGACAAGTCGTACATTACACCCTACTACGCACTCAGGAAGGCTGTGAACAAGAAATTTCCTGGCTGCCACCTCGACGTCGTGGCCTCACTCATTCCGAAGGGTGTTTTGCATAGTATGCGCTAACTATCGTAACCCCACTATGCAGGAAATACAGTAGTAAACCGTACCGTACGATATGCAATACCGCAATATCCTGGTGCACACCTTAGCTTGCAAGACTTCCGCCAATCTCTTGCAAAGTATGCCGCCGCCATTATGTTCCCGCGCTGTTTTTCACGTCCGACGCCCACCACTGTGCCGCTCCCAGTGCTCATCGTGTGCCCACTACCACCAAGACAGCGCCATGGTTAGTAACTAACAATGACGACAGTGGTCCTGCCACTCCCTTAACGACAACGACGACGCAAGACCAACACCACCACACACTAGGGCGGGGGCGGCCATGCTCTGTCCCCAAATGTGGACAACAGCGACAGTGTCAGCCCCCACTACAAGACTACAACGCCGACGACGGGGCGAGGCATCAGGAAAATGACGGCGGTTTACCGGTACTATTTCCGTACTATTTGTACTACTAGAGCGAAAGGCCGAGGAATCGGCAGTGACCTTGTTTATGTTGCACATGAGGTACTATCACATAGCCAGTACTTAGTGAAAGTCAGCCAATCCAGTCCATTCACGTTTGTGATCTGAATACACCATTGTAGCTACATTGCCGCAGTGGGCAGAACCTCGATTGTGGTCGTGCTAGAATTGACCTCTCATGCACCCGCCCTCAGTCCTGGTTGGTTCATGTGCCGTCGTGCCCTCGGCATCATCATGGAGGGAGGAGACGCGCTATTGCACCATCCATGCACTCATTGTCGTGTGGCGCTAGTGCATGCATGGTTGCGCCTCTGTGCTCGTCGTTGTCAGGCGCTGTTGCAGATGACATCCGCACTACTGCTGCATCCCCTTCACCGTTGCGCCCCCCTCGTCGTTGTCGTCTTGGTGTTGGTGCCGTCATGCCCCCACATTTGCTCTCGCCATCCTCCTAGTGGTAGGTCGTCCCAGTGTTGGTGGCAAGCACGCCGTGTGTCGCTCTTGGATTCGTCCCCGTCGGGACCGAGGGACCTGTGATGAATACGAAGCTTCTCTATATGTGGGGAGCGGTCCGCCAGACCCCAGAGGCGTCAGTAAGTTCTCCAGGTATGGGTAGATTGCTGAGTACGACTTGAGGTAGAAATTGAGGGAGGTTAACAATGGGACGGCGGCATGCAGCAATGGGAATAGAACCCAGCGCTATCGCCGTTGCCGTGGTCGGGGGTGCGAACTCGCGTTGCCACCCTGGCCATTGTTGTGGCTGGAACCGCATGGTCGCCACTCACCGGTCACCCCTCGCCTTCTATGCCATTATTGGGGGAACGCAGTCGCGCTGCTGCCATCGCCGTCGTTGCGGTTGTGGAAGATACGGTGTGGTCCCATCGTCAAGTACTTGCTGTCTCTGTGGTGGTTTGGGACGTGTACTTGGCTCGCCGTCGTTGTCATTGGAGGCACGCACTCGCTGTTCCCATTGTTTCCAGCGTAGTTGTGGGGGTCACAGACTCGCGTCGCCACCTCTGCAGTAGTTGTGGTAGTCGCGGGACCTGTACAACACTAACCAGAGAGTGACTAATGAACATATAAAAGGGAGGAGTTTGCCAGGACCAGAAAATCGACGACACACAGCCACAATTATGCCCCCCCAATGACCTTGTATAAACAAGGTAACCACGCCATGCCCTACTAGTGCAGTGCATGGAAGGAAGCAACCATGGATTCACTCACCTTGTTTTCCTTGAGCTTGTTTCATGCATGGCGCAATGCAGCCTTTCGGAGGTATCATGGATAGACCATATTGAAAGTTATGATGCAAAATTGATTACTGTCATCTGAGTCGCAGTGAGAGAGCATATGGGTCATGCGTCACGCATCAGCTCCGTTCGAACAAAGACTGAGAACAGCAGAGAAGGCTAGGGCCACTTTTCCAACATGCCTCAATCTTCCGTGTCACCACACGCCTATGAAACACCGTCACATATTCCTAGGCCTCACCCACGGTAGAACGACTCAGTGTGTACTGCGGCACAATAAAATCGAGTAGATGAATGGCTCAGCCATTGTGGTGACTCTGATCCGCCATCATGAAGATGAGGAGCTCCGTTGCAGTGGTCTGCATCCCGGGTTGTAAAGCTATGACGACCGTAACCTATAGTAATCATGACTACCTGTGCTTCTATCTCCTACAAGGAGCAACTCGCACAACAATATAACGGGGATTAGGCTCTTTGTCATCCCAAAGGGTGATTAAAAACGCTGCGTTGAATCACTAATAGCGTGAATCGAGCTGGTGGACTCACCATTATTTTGGTTACAAATTATCTAAGAGATATTTTCTACGAGCCGTGAGAAAGTGCGACAACATTCCCGAATGACATGATGTTCTCTTACACCGTCCTTGGTACCTTGATACTTGCTGCTGTTGTCGGCTTCGTTACATACGCCGCTTGGAACAGGAAATTCTGGACAATGTGAGTAGATTGTTCATTTTGTAATGGTTTTGGGACATTTTCCTCTGCTAGTTCAGTGGAAGACCAAAACCACAAGAGTTTGTACGACGTCCTGATGTTGTCGTCGATGTGCATGGATTTTCGGGAGACAAACAACCCGATATGAACCTATTCTATGCCAAGATATCTAAGGTGCTCGCAACCGCAGGGATCAAATGGTGTCTCGCAGGGGATCAGGCTTTGGAGTATTATAACGCACCTTTCGTTATCACTGTGAGTAATAAGTCTACCTGTAAAAGCCTTTGGAAAATCAAAGCCATCAGAACTGCAGGAGCAGGAGATCGTCGTTCCTGAATCTGAGGTCGAAAGGACGATTCTCATGTTTACACGCATGCCAGACTTTTGCTCACCATTTCGCCCACGTCATTTTTACACTCCCTTTCGGGATTTCCAACGATTCAAGGTTGCCGGAGTGGTTCTCTACTTTTTAATCGTTTCCGATAAATTTTATTCACTTTCCCCACTCAGCGAAGAGAAATTTGTCGTACCACAACCAGCTCGCTTTCCAGTGCTCTATCTGATACACTATGTGGAGGGACTAGCAAGGCTTGGAAGGGAATTTCGAGTTGTGTTGGAATATCTTGTGGACTCGATGGATCTCGATGAAGCATGGTGTACTCGCAGCAAGTCCCGCTTGTCAGGTGATCTTGGATCTTGCACGGCTCAAGAAGGAGAGGCTAGGAAAACATCCGGAGTACGACGGGAATATTACAGCCGTCATCGAGAATCAGACGCAATTAGAGGCTGCGCACTGTGTACTGGGGAGGGACATCCAGGGTGAGTCCAAGTTCTGTCGCCTGCTGTTGTCCGCACATTGACTCAGAGTGCATCATACGTGTCGAAGATGTCGCAAGAGTAAGCTGACGGACAGGTAGGGCAGATCCATGTATTTGCGCTAATGGAGTCTTGTGCACCACGTATCATAGACCTCCCGTTTGTCCGAGAGGCTTACTCAAGTGGATACGCCGCAGGAAAATATCCGGAGTCATCAGTCCGCATGTACCCATCGTCTACATTCACTTCGTGGATACGCGTCGACAGGCGTTGCCTTTAGCTTTTGGTGGCTGGCGACGGGGGCTCCGCCACCATGACACCGACAGCGAGAGCGGCGTCACGACTCCGTAACCTCCACGACAATGGCGGCAACGGCAGCGACGAGAGTAACGCAACTGCGTCCCTCAACGGCGAGGGCGATGGCGTTGATCCGATTGCGTGTCTGCCACAACAACGGTGACGGCGACGGCGTGCCGCTAGAACGATGACGACGACGACGCAAAGATCGCAGGTGACACGACTTGTGCACGACAACGACGAAGTCGGCGACGCGGGAACGCGTCCTTAGCCACTACCACGACGACGACGACGACGACGAAAGCAGCGTGACTGCGCTCCTCGAACAGCGACGACGAGGGCGGGAGTGTTGACGCGGGTAAGCGTCCTCAACTACCATGACGGCGACGGCCACCGCTACCTGTGAGCGTTTGAACCCTAGCTCAGATTGAGCTCAGTTGCGGTATGTAAGTGAGGCCCTAGCTACTACGACCGATCGTAGCCTATAGTAATCGTGACCATTAGCGCTTCTATTTCCCGCAAGCAACCACTACTAGCACAACACAGCAATGAAACGGGGACAATGCAAGGAGGTCGTATCATGAAGACTTTGTCAACCCGGAAGGAGAGAAAAGACAGCTAAGTTTACTCGCGTGAACACCCAGGTCGCTGACGAGTACATCACAGAGTCATCAGGTGACTATGCTATGAGTTGGGACGTCACAGTTTGTGGGTTCTAGACGGCCTGCATTCGTTGGTATGGCAGTCTTATTATCGTCCTCACCTGAAGGAACTTCGAAACCGATCACTACGATCTCCTAGAGATAGTGTCCTCGGAGACTTGCGGGTTCACGAGGAGCCTATTGGTGTGCGCGCCGTCATAACGCAATATACATATACGTCGCATGATAAGTCGACGGGCCGCCCATACTCATTATTGTACTCCCAGAAACTATCTCCGATCGAGTCGAAGGATTGGTTTATTGTAACGATCGGAGGCGGGGTCTCACTTTCCTAGTCACTGGTCGTTGGAAAACAACGCGCTTGGAAGTGCGATCCCCTTTTCTTCTCTCGAGTAGTAAGCAATGTGTTGTCAAGAGTCCTATCACACGTTTTGTCCTCGGACTCACACCGAAATACAGGTCAAGCAACTGGTAGTGATTCAAGCCAAGCAAAATGGAAAGGTAGCCTCTGCGCTGCTTGCTATCCCCACGCTCTTCTAAATCACTCCCTGGTCACCATCTCCCTCAGCTGACCCTCGTCCATCCTGGGAATAAAATCAACTTCAAAAGGCACCGATTGAGAGATGACATTGTCCGAATATGCATTCGCATCGATCGGTTTGTCTGGTTTCTCGGCGATACGGAACGACCAAAGCAAGAGCGCAATGTTGATGTACAGTGAGTTGTTTGCGAGGTGTTGTCCTGGGCATACCCTATGGGGGACACCAGTAAATATGCGCTGTGATTCGAAGCGATAGACATCGCGGTGGACATACCTTCTACCGTAACCGTATGCAAAGGAGTTCATGTCGTTCCGGAAGCGGCCACGATCATCGATCCATCGTTGGGGGTCGAATTTCTCGGGGTCGGGGAAGGCCACTGGGTCTCGGGTTATAGCCCTAGTCAGTCAAGGATAAGATCAGCACGACGAACAAGGGATCGGCGATTTACCAGTTGCATCCAAAGACAGTTGCGCCCGCAGGAATGCATTGGCCCCTCTGATATGTCGCCAGAGTCAACTATGATCTTCCGAACGGATAGAGAGGAAGAACATACCCAGATAATGTCCTGGGTAGCACGATGTGCGAACCCTACATGATTACAAAAGTCAGTTTTGCGTCTTCGTCAGGTAGGAAATGATTGACCAATGGGTGTGATAGGTCTCCACCGAAGTGTTTCCACTACAAACGCGCGAACCTGGGGTAGCAACTCGGAATCTTGCCAGGTAGGCACTAGTGCGATCCCGTCAGATGACCATGGTTTTGGTGGAGCTCAGCCTTACATCTGTCTCTGCCAACAATCATATCCAGCTCTTCTTGCACACGCCGCTGTGCCTCTGGATAGCAGGCGGCGGCCAGAATCATGTTCGTGATACCGACTGCACTCTTGCGACAAACGCGTCAACAAAATTCACGTTGTGGTCAATTGAAGGACGTACTGTCTCCGACCCGGCGCCAAATAGGTTCCCAGCGAGATAGGCCATTTCATCCTCCGAAAGTTGATGCTCGTGGGTGTTTTCCAAAAGCGACCTCATAAACGAATTGTCCCCTATGTTGCCTTCCTGGAAGGGCATGTGAGCCATCAACAGGTCCTGTCGAACGAAACTGTGGTTACCATTCCCGCTTGAACTCGGTTCATTTGGTCTTTGAACAGCCGCAACTCGAACTTGTGATTCTCCCTCAATTGATTTCCATACCAGGGGACGTGTTTCAACAAGGGGACACGATCGACGAGAAATGCGCCAGGGCGTGTCGCACTTTGAAAGTTCCTATTCGATTGCTGAACGCGGATAACTTCTGGGTCGGTAACGGATGTCGGAGTTGACTTTCCATACGCTAAACGCAAAATGACCGATAGAGCATATCTAAAAAGTTTCGGCAAGTTCATTTTATCAAGTGTGATTCATCCAAAAGGATATAAGCGGGGCGAGCACTTACCGATGCACATGCGCTCGATGGCTCTTTGGGTCGTTCAAGATATCCGTGATCACGTCCTTTGCGTGTTCGAGTTGCAAGGATTGATACACCTTTATCGCCCTAGGTTGCAAATGGGTATGCATGACCTTTCTGAACCGACGAAGCCGCTCGCCACTGCCTATGAGCAAGATTCGTAATCCCCTGGATACGAGCTCTCCAGCAGCGACAGAGCGAGGACGATCTACGAGGGCGGCTCCTTCCTTTTCCATAATCTGCAATGCAGCCTATCTCATCCGATGTGACAATCACGCGAGGGCAGCAAGTGGGATTCCAAAACAAACCGATGGTGGATAATCAGCGCACATGCACAAGCAGAACAAACGGGAATCGTACATCTACGCGTCCGATTATAACGATGACATGGCTACCTTGGCGCAGTGTGATCACGGGTCCATATTCCGTGACCCATTCTGCGAGGGTGTGTGCGATGCTGAGTGACAATTGTGTCACATAAATCAAGGGCGTGGGTACGGTAGATGGACCTACTTTACGGATGGCATTGCGTTTTGCCAGAACCACTTTGCTGGCGGGCCAGGGGGGAGGGGAAGGCCGTTCCCGAGGTTCGATCCCACATGATACCTCTTGTACAGGAAGGTTGCGAGCGTAGCCGCTGTAACGAGCCCTGCGAAACGGCCCACGATGGGGAGACTTTCGAGTGTTTGCAGAGACATTGAGAAGACCGAGAATGCGAAGAGTGGATTTCGCTTGAGGATGAATTCTAACAGTGCCAGCTATTTAAGCATGGTCGGATCGGGTACTGGGTGCAACGTGAGGGAAGGTGGCAGGATCTCCATGCGGCAAATGGATGGCTTGGTAAACGATATGAGTTTGCACCATGAGCTAATACTGATTGTGTGCCTTCCCCACTGGGACCGTTGGTGGCTAATGGGAATTCGAGTTCAGAGGGCGCTCGATCTGCACTAGGGCGTAGTCAGTGTTACCTTTTACGTGACATCCCCGCCGGGTTTCATAACCTTGTTTTACGGTGGCGATAATTGAAAGATCTAGATTCTCTAGAAAATCCAGGATGCCCCCTGGGGCCTGGATGGCAATTATTTCGACATTACCACGAATTCCTATATGATATCCAACTCACCAAATAACCTAGAAAGCAGTCCGTCTTCAAGCATCCGCTGTGATTTCAAACACGAACCATGCCACAGTGTTTGTTTGAAGTTGGCCAAATTGGCAACAGTGATCCGTGCCAGCGCATTCGCCCTTTTTCGCCGCCGGAAGCACCCGCTCCCACTGTACCCGCCACCACTGGCATGCCATTGCCAAGGTCTGCAACACATCGGCGATTTCGATTGCCGGTGCTCGTAGCTTTTACAACCATTCTGCTTTCCTAAAGGTTAAGCCGTCGGCGCGACTTATTCACACCCGTGTAGTCATCCGTACTAGCCTATCGGCCGCGATGAGCTCGTCTCGTCCCAAATGCACATGGCCAGGACATACCTTCGTGATCATGCTGACACTGCCTTCTATTGCTAAGACGGAGATGCTAAACGGTTTCACTCCATGTCAGCCAAGTTCACCGCAACAAGAAATATATTTTGAGATGCTGCGAAATTTGACGAGGATGGCATGTGACCATCGCGTCTAACTAAAAGATCTGCAATCGGATAAACAGGCACTGAAAAGTGACAAGAGAGATGACATCACACAGCTACAGTACCTGTCGGACATCTCCGCGATAACAATCGGAGTTTAAAAATGCGTCGGCGCGCACGATTTTGGCGCAGTCGCTGCTTTAACCACTCAGCATCTCCAAGGAGTCGCTCATGATTGGTACTACGTAAACGAGCCGAGTAAAGTGATATCCCCAATTTTTTGAAACAGCATTCATAGAGCTGGCGTCGTGGCCTAACAATATATCGGATATAAGTATATGCCAATCGCATAGCATGGCGTTGCATGGCGAAAAGTAAACCATCGGAAGCCATATCGTCACTGGCGCGTATCACGTCCTTCGGCCCCCGCATCCTAAAATACATGCATGGCGGCGTATTCTAGACTATGGGAATCGTGCGGGTATGTTGCACCATAGTATTCCCGGTAGTGAGGTACGATGAAGTCTCTACAGGTGGCGACGGGACCCTAAAAGAAGAATAAGGAGTCTGCGGGACTATACTTGAGGCCGTTCCAGCTCCCTGAGGCTGCGAGGTTGTGCGAGACATCGGTGGTGAGTTCGTTTGCGCCGGGGAAAAGGCGGGTGGACCCGATATCCAGCGTGGACGCGTAAGCGTATTTGTCATGGGGTTGCTCATCTCACCGTCGTGGACCCGGTGTTGCAGCTTACGCTTGTACAGAATATAGCCTCCGAAGAGGATGACCAACAGGCCTACAACGCCACCAATAGTGCCGCCAACGATGGCACCAATGTTGGTGCTTCCCGAGCTGCTTGAACTTGTGCTGGGGCTGGTTGGCCAATAATCCGAGTTGTCTGTGGGGGTGTGAGTGTAGTTCAGTGAATCAAAAGGTAACGTAAACTTGCTTTGATTAGCATAATTCTCTGCTTGTCCTATGTTGAATAACTCAGAAGGCCAGGTCGTCGCTAGCCGCAATCTTATCAACGTATCCATACCGTGTGGAAGCGGATCATACGGTCGATAGTAGCCCAATATGGTATTGAAGCATCGTTTGCAAGGACATAACCCTGCGGGAACACTCTTGAATGGAAAGGTAAGAAACAACCATGGCACGAAGGGACGCAGCAAACACTCACGCATCTTTGTAACTAGAAGGACAGTTTTGAGAAAACGAGGGCCAACTACGGCGGAATTGTCAGATCACTGAAAACACACGGGAACCTCACTCACGTGGTAATTTCGCTTGTATACGCTGGGTTCTGACAGAGTGTGCAAGCCATCATGAGGTTATAACAAGACCAGGAGCTGTGCATGCCACGTGAGAAAGCATTCGACGAGAATAAAGCAGAATGCTCTTACCAGTAGCAAGGAGTAGCCGTCGTACCATTCGGGGTGTCATACGAGTAGCCCGAAGGCAAGGCGGGCTGCGTCCAGGCTAATGAACTTTAGAAACAGGTAAGCGTATCACGAGTGGAGGAACTTACTATCTCCAACGCATGCCGCGATCACGTATGCCACTGCTAGACACGGACTTCGTTGTTGGGCGTTATTCATCCATGCATACTCGGGTTGGCACGTTGCATTCGAAACCGGGATGAAAACGTTTGGACGACTACACCGCACCAGGGAGAGAATGCAGAAAATGGTTATGATGAAGGAGAGAACGCCAGAATTCATTCCAGAGATCCTTGGTGCTGCACAAACCAGTCTACGAGGGACGGTCTGAGGGTGGTCGTCAAGACTGAATGGCTGCAAGAGCACACTCGAGGGCTACGCAGACGGCCTGGTTGCACATGTCTGCCAGGTGTTGGAAGCGCTGATCAACGGGCTATTATCGGGCGATCGAGAACGCCGGGTCACAGGGGTAGATAACACGATGCCAAGGGGATACTAACATAAGTGGCTCTAGGGGAATAATAAATAGATGGGAGGTTTCACGATCTAGGAACGGAGAACAGTGAGTCGGCGCGAGCCCAAGCCTTCCGTACATAGATGGCCGTTGAAAACCCCGCTGTCCCGCCGCTGCGTAACGCTGTCAGTACCAATGGCGGATCTTATCTCTTTCACCTTACCATCACGATATAACAACAGTAAACGACTACTCACATATTTACACCAGTGATTTCACTGGCATTTTCGATATGCATGACCTACACGATGGCAAAGTCGGTGAACGAAGTGTCACGGTGATTTCCATGTATGTAAGTGATAGTGCACTGATTGATGCCTCTAGAGGGTACTGATTCCGTAGCTCTCTGATATTGTGGCTGGTATCATCCACAGGTTTGGGTCATAGCCCCGCATTCTTCCGAATGGTCAACACGTTCACAACTGCGTATCGCGTGGGGTGCGACTTATAGTGCGTGCCCAGGTAAGTCGACTGAGCAGGCATTGGAATGCATGTCGAACTCCTGGTTCCGCAGCAGGGGACAGCTCTTGTCTTGGTTCCTCCTGTCCATTGACTCACTCCTTCCTGTGCATCACTCAATAACCGCATCCCTACTCTGTCGCTTTCTGTCACTCGACGACCACAGCAATCAGGCAGATCGCCAACGATGACAACCACGTTGAACTGCATACAATGGATGGTAAATCAAGAGGGCCAAAATCCTTGCTTGATCGCACAGGAAGTTGGACAGTTGTGTAACTCTGGATGTGAGCGGGATTTAGCTACTTGAGTAGACTTTGTGCAAGTTAACAACGCGTTCTACGTTGTCCATACCACAACTCTATAATAGACACCGTGTCTTTGGCCAGTTTCCAGGAACGAACCTACATTCCGGATGCTACGACTGCTAATGGTTGCATTTGGTGAGAGATTCGCAATGCAATGCTTGAAAAGGTTCTCATGTGGCATAGTTCATGGTCTATCTACAATCTACTGAGCGCTTGTTCTTACTGTGTCGGGCAGTATCAGTACATCAGGTTAGTATTTCGTCTTGTACGCAGTTTTATGCATGTCACGCTGTCGTAGCTGGAGTACGTGGACAACCAGCTGCGGGAGCATCGTGCCGACGACGTGAGGCTTGACCCTGATGTCACTGAGAGCTCGATTTGAATGATCGGGGATGTTCAGATACCTTCCATCCGGACTTGGCGTCTCTCAAGGAATCCCCTTCTGGGCTGCTACAAACCGTGGGCTTTCTTAATATCCTGGCCGTATATATCTCATGTTCCAAGTTCCTAGCGTCCACCTGGGAGAGTGACGTGTTCAACATCACGCAAGCTGCAGATATAGCAGCAGAAAGTCCGTCTCCCAATTTATCGCGATCATGGCTAGTTCTCACAAGGGTTACTCCTAGACCAACCAGATGTGACTGGTATACCCTTGCAGACCTCGACTGCTGCCACTTCTTCGAGTGTGTCGGTTGGAATGATAGTCGGGCTCTTGGTAGGGGGTATATCGATCATTATCATTGGGGGGTCGATCGTCCTTTGCACAGTGTATCGTCGTCGGCGCAAAACAAGGCGCGCAGCGGCTACCACAGACCCGTCCTTCTACGCCTCCTCCCCTGTCGTGTCGCCCCCGGTCCAGAACCAAGCTCCGTTGAGCTACCCACGCACGACACCTGCGCCCATATCTACTTATCCGGTGACGGACGCCGCTGATATGATCACGCCATTCCTTGCCGCCTCTTCGAGCAGACAGCCTACGACTCAAGCGCATGCGTCGCCGGTGACGGGTAAAGCTGCCGAAGCTATGTCTGGGCATGTGATAGCTCCGCCTCGGCAGCGGGCACGCCTAAATCCGCCTCCATACTCCGCATCGGAAGAGCCTAGGTCGTCTAGGTCGATACGGAGGTCATCGACGAGGAAGGAGAGGATGATGGCAGGAAGTATCTCGAGAGCGACGACGGACTCGGGGCGTTCAAGGCCATCGACAAGGGAGAGCATGACCACCATCCATGCTGGTGCGCAGAACGCACAGAATCCGCTGCAAGCTGCTTCCGAAGGAGGAACGGCGCAATGTTCCGGTGCGGGTGGTGGTGGTGTGGCGCGCGTTGACGGTGGTGATGGTGTGACGATGGCATACAGCGACGGGAGGGATCCCGGTGGGTCTGAACAGCATGCACATGCGGTTTGATACTATTTCATTTCGCGGTAGTCTGGACTGTGGTTATACTTGGGATTTAGTAGTCGACGCTGCGCCAGATTCGGTGTCTTGGACAGTATTTACTGTATATTTACCTGCATATCTATGTGCTGACCGTTTCTTGGGCTGCTTACGCCGGATGCTATGAGCATAGGTGCTAGATGTGTTAGTTGCCTTGAGAGAAGGAGAAGGAGGGTGGGAACTTCGTTTGACTAGGTCCGGTGGCGATGCACTCTTTTTACGACCGTCAGAGCGAGTTTACATGCAGCGACAAACATTCAATCAGTATCTAACTGCACCAATCCTTGTTGGCATCTTCTTTCCCGATGACTGTGGCAAAGGTCCAAGAGCAACGAGCACCGTTGAACTCCATCTCCATGTGGTAGCAGTGCTGTATCGGCGTGCCACATTGGTCACGAGCAAGAGTAGGTGAGCTAACCTTTATGGCCAGACCAGATGCGTTGCCCCCATTGCACCAGTCACTTTTAGAGACTTGGTTAACATTGCACTGTGTCGGGATCGGTCCGACTACCCCGGGAGTCACGTTCACACTGCATGGACTGAGCGTTGCATCTGACGCTAGATGGGCTGACACACCTAGACGGGGTCCTTGTGGAGCATTTGGGTGATGGTCACCTTTTTCACTTGAAATAGCCCTCGAGTGTATGCGAGCCCAACTTTTTCATTTTACGCATCCCGTTCTCTGGGCGGCCTCTCGGGGGAACGCACGTCTCCCATGACTTGAGTCGTATTACAGAGCTTGTGACTCAGATGCTGGAAAGTCAAGTTCGTCTGTTACTCTATGGATGATTCCCCATGATCGGGATTTGGTTTGCAGCCGGGGCTATCATGCTCTAGATGAACGCTGATCGGTTCGCATGTGATCATCCGATGGTGGATCTAGTTGACACAGCTGGGCAAGAGCCAAGTCGTTGCGTCTTGACTTGTTTGCGCTAGTCCACTGCGGTCTGCAAGCTTCACCGCGCTCAGCCATCTAACCATCGCCTCCCTCTCCCTCTCAGTTCAGGAATTGTTGTCAAGTGCGAATGATTGACCAGAAGAAATACAGCAGACAGACGCACTTGTTGTCTACCAAGTGCTCTTCTCGTGAATGGAGAAGCAATTCCCCATCTTCAACGTGTACTAGTATATGTATGTGCACCGTTCCGTGAAATTCAGCATCATTCGATTGTGGAGTTTAACTTTGGATCAGACTCGATCGTTGATCTATTCGACCTACAAGACCCGTCCAGAGCTATCTGCAGAAGGTAAACTGGGACCCAGCCATCCCCAATGCAGATTAGGCCTGTACTACCGCTCTGCCGACCCAATATTACGTAAGAGTTGTGCATCGTCCAGCTTGACGGTTTCTTCAACGTCAACGTTAACCTTTTGGCACTACCGAACGTTTGACTCAACTGTCAACACTCTGCTCGTACTGCGTACAAGTTGTCGATCTCGATTGTTTCCATGTGTTCCAGGCCAGCCCGAGAACATGATGAGTGCAGCGACCTTTTTTTCTGAAGATCTCATCGCGTTTCCCGGTGGTTCTAGGTTGGTAGCAAAAATTGGCAGCATAAAGCGCGCTCTAACAAATCTACCTTGATTTTGGGTGTCACAATTCAGCCCAACTGGCACGACTGTTTCCGTACTCGTGACATGACTTAAGCCACTCTTTCTGTTTTAGGGCTGGTTGGGCCTCCATGGTGTGCCATCGCTGTTTCCTTATCCGCGTATTACCGTGCTAAGCTTAGCTATGGCTCTGTCACTTGCTCCAAGTGATGGAACTGGTTGTTCAGATGTTACTGTTTTCCCTTCCATACCACCCTCTTGAATCACACGTGCACAAAATTCTTATGAATTTTGTCGCGATTTGGGCCCCTTTCATCGCCTGGCGCAAGAGTGCTCAATCTTCTGCATTATGGAAGTGGAGGCCACCGTGCGTTGCTTCGACCTTTCTCACGCCAATATGGTAGCGGTTGTAGCCAGCTACTGCGCACCGTTTTCGATGATGGCCCCATCTACTGTTCCGAGGTTACGATGAGTTTTTTTATGAACGTCATGTTTCCCTCGATGCTCGAGACGCTGGATCTCTGGCAGCACCTGATGTGTGCCACGTATGGATTGATGCGACGACTTTAGCAGTAACCGACTCTTTCAGATCCATGCAGAATGTGGCAGCCTCACGTTGAAACTCTTTGAGGCTCAAGTGTATAGTCCGCTCTTCCTTATCCATGCGCTTGACGGAGGGTACTCGCATGTAACTACCTGTGTAGGCAAGCCGGATTTCATCAAAGGTGAGCATGTTGCTTTATATAGTGTATCCATGATGCAACTCATGTGACTGAGATCCGAATGGATGCATTACCGCCACCTTCACTGGATTCCGCGACTGGGCATCTTGGTCCCGCAGGCCTATGGACCCCCATGCCTAGCCAAGTAATTGAAGGTCTCAAGCGAATCCGTCGTGTCATGAGCCGAACACCTTAGCCACACGCCTTCCTTCAGGCATGTGGACTTCTTGGTAGCCCAGTACCGTCCATTACTGTTGGGTCTTGGCTGTCAGCTGCGACCGCGTACGGGGAACAGGTGCCTTTCAATTTGAAACTCGCTGATCTTCCCGTGCCCGACGGCAAAGCGAGTTATAGCAGACCACAGACCGGCGGCATGGGTCAGTGACGTACATTCCAACGAGAGACATTCGACTTCTCTTGTTCCTCATGCGTTTGTACCTCACCCTCGGTCGGATTTGTTCTCGGTTGCAGGTCGCCTGTAACGGTGCCCTGTGGTCAAGTGGTTTCATTTCCACAGTCCATTGGTCCGATGAAATCCTCGTTTGCAAAAACCCCGAGTGAGGGACAGATATATAATGAGCCTGATCACCTTGGCTCTCGTCGTGAAGTTCACTCGCTCTTTCTCACTTTGAACCATGTGGTTAACGCGTGCGCTGCTCTTTTTCGCCACAGTCTTCAGCATTCCCCGGGCTGCGCGGGGTCTCGGCTCGTCTTGCTCAGGTCCTCTGGGTGGCGGAACCGCGTCACCAACAGACCCATATTGGCTGGAGACGATTAAACATCAGGGAACGTCCCCGTTCAATCCAAACTCGACGTCCTACCAGGTTTTCAGGAATGTCAAGGACTTTGGAGCCAAGGGCGACGGCATCGCTGATGACACTGCTGCAATCAAGTTCGTTCTCGAGATTCGCATCAAGACTCGTGTTGATGTATTGCGTTCCCAGTTTAGCCATGTCGTCTGGCGGTCGCTGTGGTGGAGGCTCGTGTGTCTCGTCGACGTACGAGCTTGTTCTCCTTTCATGGATGGCGACTGACGTGA
>JBBPTN010000464.1:0-16355 GCA_038094075.1 Xerocomus spinulosus
ACAATGTGGTGTCATCTTGATGTCATTATGCACATCCTACGCCCTCACGATCAAGCTTTTCATGCTGTCAAAGTCACGCTCACAGAACACACGCAAGCCACTCCTGCAGATCTATCTATACTCTTGACAGCGATCGTATCTCCCAGCCGCGTACATTCCCTCCGATCACTCACAGTCAAACGGTTTTCCCGTTTACCAATCTCTGACAGCGAACGGAGTGGGGTCTCGTATGAGATATTCCTCCCAATTATACCTCTTTCGCACCTCTGTGAACTCGTCATCAATCTGAACCATCAGATCATCATCAATGACGATGAGTTTGCGAGCCTAGTTCGCAACTGGCCGTGTCTCGAGGTATTTCACTTCACGGGCAGGTGTGAGGGGGATGAATACCCTGATACTGCGATCACCCTGCGAGGGCTGCTGTTCCTCCTTACATCTTGCTCCAAGCTACGCAAAATCAGTTTGTCGCTTGACGCGCGGCACATTCCCTCTCCAGACGACGCTCGTGCGCTAGGTGCCGATGCAGATGTATGCCGGCCTGGTGTCACCAGGGTCTCCGTTCACGATTCTTACATTGAGAATTCAAAGGAGGTTGGAGAATTCTTGACCAAACATTTGCCGAGTGTGCATTGGGTGAATGCATCGTTCACTGCTCTACGAACGCAGTTGCATATGACGCAGCGTCTGACGTGGTCGTCGGTGAATATGTACCTGTTGGAACAACACAATCCTGAATTGTTTCAGGGTATGGCATAGCTATAGGTAAATACACTTCCTTGGCCGAGTAAAGGTCTGGCACCGACAATGCACTAGAAGCACAGTGCGTTGCGTGATACAGTGGGACAACACAGAACTCGCTTCCGCTGTGACTAATGCAGTCGTCGTCACCGTGGATAGGGTTCGTGATGTTTTCAGAACCTGCGGTCAATTTCGTGGTATGTCGCACGCACCACGTCGGTAGATGGTCCTTGGTAAGAATACAGTGAGTAGCGATTGAACGTACCATTAGATTAGGTGAAGGCACGAAGATGCTTAGTGGCAGGTGCCTACGAATATTCCCGGGTTCGATGGACCCGAATGGGCAAGTTGTCGGCCCGGAGGCGTAGGTGACCGGGCAGGCACGAACCGAAAGGTTACTAGTATGTAAACCTTGACTTGCAGGGTATCGATGCTGGTGTTGCATTCTTCGGAAGCGCTTTGAAGCCGCTCTGAAGTGGTCCCGGCACTAACCATGAAAAGTTGCGAACGTTGGTAAAGACTATGATTGTATAAGTTAAATTGCGCTGACGGGTCTTGCGTTGAAAACAGGTGACTAACCTCAAGCCGCTTGACGGGCCATCATGCACTGGCTGCGGGTGTGTATGATTTTGCAAAATAGTGTCGAATTGCCAACATGTCGGACTTGCAATGCGCAATATATACTAGTCGGTAACCCTGCAAGATGGTTGACAAATCCCCCAAGGTATGAGTAGGCTCTAATGTCTCAGTTTGATACTTTCTATCTTCTCAGTCGCCTCCTCGACTTACTCACCCCCAACATGGTTTCCCTTGAAATGACCTTGGCAGATCCGTCTGATCCCGGGTTTCAGTCGTTTCTGAAGGACTGTCCTCGCTTTTACCCGCATCTGAAGTCGATCAAATTCAGGTTTTTCTTGCTTGGACGGACCGCTCGTGGGTGCTCCACAGGCACTTTCGCAAGCTGTATGCAGTCGTACGGACTGGGATCGCATTGAACTCTCTTGTGCCGTGGACAATGTCACACTCAGACACCTAAGGCTATGTCCCACACTCGAGGTAGTGTCGTTGACCCTCATCCCCGAAAATACCCAACTGGGAGATACGCGCTTTGGACGGGCCGAAATTCCATTCTGCAATACGACGAGGTTGGCGCTGACACTATGGACCCACCTCGATGTCGTAGTCCACCTCTTACGCCCTCACGAGCAAGCATTCCACGCTATTGAAGTGATGCTCACGGAACACACCCAAGTCACAGCTACAAATTTATCTGCGCTTCTGACGGCAATCATATCACCCTCCCGGATACAATCACTCACCGTCAACCGGTTTTACTATAACATGTCCCCAGATGACGCTCATAACATACCCGACAGCGATAGGAATGAGGTCCCGTATGACGCATTCCTCCCCATCATGCATCTGGCACATCTCCGCGAACTTGTCATCGTTCTGAACAACCAGATCGCGCTCAACGACGACGAGTTTGCGAGCCTTGCCCACAACTGGTCACGTCTTGAAGTGCTGCGCTTCATGGGCAGGTATGAAAAACAGTACCCCAACAGGATGGTCGGCTTTCGAGGGCTATTGTCCCTCCTCGTGTCTTGCCCAAACCTACGCAAAAATGATTTGTCGGTGGATGGGCAGCGCGTGCCCTCGCCAGACGACGTGTGCGCACTAGGCGTTGCCGCAGACATGTCCTGGCCTGGTGTCACCGACGTCGCCTTTCATGATTCGTACATCGACGACCCAACAGAAGTTGCAGCGTTCTTGTACACATATTTCCCGAGTCTTTTTTCGGTCTGTGCTGTGTTTGACATCATCACGCTGAGGTGTCCTATGCAGAAAGTGATGTGGGAGCAGGTGAATCTGTACATAGGTCAGCACAAGAATGTATCATCTTAGGATACGACACGGATACGGACCGTTGTGTTCTCCCTTTTCATATGCCATTGATTGTAGAACTTGTGGTACCCTCTGTGGATGACCTAGGTGCATGTGTGGGTGTATGCTGGTCTGGTCCGAATGTCACCGGTTCACCTTTCATGATTCCTACAGAGTCTGTTAAGGCGTTCTTTGCTTAAACATTTTCCGGGTGTAGATTGAGTGAAGACGTGTCGCTGCATCGGAAACATAGACTATTGTGGAGGCAAACGCGATCCACTTTAGGATACAACCGCAGGATTTCCTCTTCTTTGCTGTGCTTCTTGACAGACATCCAGTACATACAGCGTGGGTCATCATACGATGATTGGATGCGTGGCCAAGTCAAAGGTACAGATGACATGCCGGAAATCTGAACAGAAAGAAAAACGCAGGACCGCGTCCGATCTTCTGTTCATATTTTCGGCGTGTATTGGGGCTTACCAACTGTAACTTAGTCTGTAACTCGTCGAGCATAGCCGGGGAACCAGATAAGCCTTGAATATCGTCGCTTTGTAATGAAGCTAGTGACCAGAGGAACCTGTACACAGGTCATAAATCCCGTACAGAGGTGAATTAGTGGCGATAAGATGACCTATTACTGCAGCCTCCATACGGTCGAGGAGCTCCTCGAGAGTTGTGTTTCAAATTCCGATCTTGGGCAGCGACGGCACGATCGGCACATGTCAGAATTTTCAAGAGGAGATTCAAACTATCACAATGCGGCATACCTCATCTATTCGTTCTACATTTATGTCTAGTGCTTTGATTGAAGTGTGACGGTTGTCAATCACAACTGAGATGCGTATAAAAAACAATGTACACGGTAGACGCAGAGTAACACCTTCAGTAGTGCAAGTTCCGATATGCTGTGTACATTCCGTCATCTCAGACCCACATGAACCCTTTACTTGTTCCAGAGTTATTCTATTATGTCTTGGATTGTCTTGCCATATTATCCTCAGACAATCCGAAGGCTGATGTGGAAGAACGCAGGACACTCGCTGCACTAGCACGAACATGCTCTGCGTTCGCAGAGCCTTGCCTCGACCGTCTCTGGCGTCGTTTAGACTCGCTGTTGCCATTCATTCGGAGTTTTGCAGGAGATGTGGATGAGACCAGAGCCAAGGTAGGAGCACAGCTGAACCAATCCTTCAGATCATGCGGATCATTCATGATGTTGGCAGATCCCTCCGTCCCCTGAAGAATGGCATATCATCAACCGATACTCTCCCCGCGTCCAGGAACTCGCCTTGGGAATTGAACCCTTATCCTTGCACTTTTTGCAATCCTCAAGACTCGTTCTGCCCAATTTGAAGATGCTCAAATGGAGACGTCGATCAGGAGACGTTTTCAGGGACAGAATGAGGGCCCTTCCTAATATCTGGGCATTACTCACTCCGGAAATGGTGTCCCTGGAAATGGATTTGGCAGACCCATCCAACCTCGACTTTGAATCTTTTCTAGAGAGGTATCCTCTCCTCTACCCACGGTTGAAGTCGATCAAATTTAGCTTTTCTTGGGAAGCTGACAGACCACCTGTGAGAATGACGCAGGCGCTTTCGCGCGCCATCTGCAGTCATACGGACTGGGAGCGTGTCGAACTCTCTTGTGCTGTGGACAATGTCGCGCTGAGACACCTCGGTCTATGTTCCACACTCAAGGTAGTGTCGTTGGCCCTCTATCCTGATATCACCCAACGAGGAGATACGTGGTTTGGACAAGCTGAAGTTCCATTCTGCAATGCGGCAAGGCTGGCGCTGACACTATGGCATTTCCGCGATGTCGCAGTCCATCTCTTGCGCCCTCACGAGCAAGCGTTCCGCACCATCGACATCATACTCGAACGCACCGCCCGAATCACCGCTAGAAAATTGTCTGCGCTCTTGACGGCGATCGTATCCCCCCAGCGCATACAGTCACTTCAATCCCTCACCATCAGACGACCCCTCTACGTCCTCTTTGATGCCTTTGCATACGCGAGCGCACGAGAAGGAATCCTATACGGGACACTCCTCCCCATCGTGCATCTGGTACATCTCCGCGAACTCGTCATCGCTCTGAATCACCAGCTCGCGCTCGATGACGACGAGTTTGCGAGCCTCGTCCGCAACTGGCCGTGTCTTGAGGTGCTGTGCTTGACGGGTACATGTGAAGGGTACGGATACCCCGACAAGGTGATCACCTTGCGAGGGCTCCTGTCTCTCCTCGAGTCTTGCGCCGAGCTCCGCAAGATCAATCTGTCTGTGGACGCGCGGCGGGTACCTTCGGTGGATGTCGATATATGCCGGCCTAGTGTCACCAGCATCACCTTTCATGATTCCTATATTGGTCACCCAGAGCTCGTCGAGGCGTTCTTGTTCAAACATTTGCCGAGCGTAGATTGGGTGAATGCGGTGTTCACCCCCATTGGACGTGCGTCGTTGCATCGGAAGCATCGACTGTTGTGGAGACAGTTGAATGCGCGCATCAATCTTCGACACGAAGGCACGCCGCTCTAGAACACGGTTGCAAAGTGTTTTACTCTGCTTCTTGACCGATATACAGTACATACATCGTCGTTTCGCGATAGGGTCGTGTAGGATATGATAGTCAGCTCGAGGTCCATGTTGAGGGTACAGATGACACGCCGGACATTTGAACAAGAAGTAGAGCATTGGACCATGTCCCATTTCCTGTCCAAAGTCTCGGCGTGGGTTGGCGTTGCGCATCTGGTGGCCAGCGACATGTCACGATTTTCTCTTGATCAGAGTGTGTTCAATAGATCTAGGAGGTGCCCGTTTTTGACACTCTGCTCACCTTCCTTGGACCATCTTATGATTACCCGGCGCCAGAAACACACCCAGGAAAAACGATCCGGTGCGATCCCAAGAGCCCTCTGTGGGAGACACTATAGCCAGATAATCAGACCCATCGAAACGATCCCCAGTGCCATGTAAACGGGAACATGCCTTGAGCATCATCTGCGCCGACGAGATAAGAAGGCAGAGAGGCTAAAGACACATCGAGTCAGGCATCTTCACGAGGCTCAAGGCACACGTTCCGGTTCAGGCATTCCCAGCTTGGATCCCCTGGGCGGGGAACGACAAAGGAACTCCTAAAAAGCAACGTCACTCTGGACCGATCCTTGGAAACCTCGCTGTGATTTTTTCGGTTGGATAAAAAGAGACAGATTGCCTATGAATGGATGGATCGAGTTCATCGTTTCTCCACCCCCTGAGACCATTTTTGGGATGCCGCAGGGCTATCCAGTCAACGGAAGATGTGAACTTACTGGTGCCTGTTGGAACCGATCCAGAACCATTACCATGCTCGCCCATACCACGGACGGGTTCTTGTCGAGGTCAGAAGGCAGGCGAGCACGGAAACTAGTCTACATTGTCTGGTATCGGTCTCGTGCACAACGCATTTTTTTCGTAAGCGTAGATCATTGGGAGACAAACTAGAGTGACGTACTGCGAGCATGGACATAGCTAGAGTCATGGCCAGATTACAATGACATGCTAGGGGTCAATGCCAGCGGTGCCTTGGTCCAATACCTATTACCACGTGTAGATGTGATCACAACTGGTCCTTGCCAAGGTTACTTACCAACGCGTGTGGTAACAGAAAGGTCATTGCATCGGACCTGAAATGCAGATCGACAGTTCCAGAGCGCCGAGGCGCTGACGATGCCCAGATGCCAAAGAGATTCGAATCGATGCTCTGATCCACTCGCTGAACTTGCAGAGATCCGTGCCGGTCAGAAATCTCTGTCAGGGCGATGACCCGCCCGCAGTGCTGGTGAACCATGTGTTTTTTTTTTCGACATATGGTTCCCGCTGCGCTGTGGACCTGTTCGATCACTCTTACCAAATCGAGAGTCTAGAGAGTGATTTTTTGGATACACGGATAGTCACCTAGCTGAAAGAGACACTGACAGTGGTCTGGGTCGTGGATAGACTTGTGGAAAAATAATGGAATTATTAGCCGGCGCCACACGAGACTATGAACATGGAAACGCTGAATCGTTGTGTCCTTCACAGCTGGACCTGGCGCACACGCCTTGACCTCTGGCACGTGTCGCACAGGATCTTTGTGGACCATGTCGGTGAGTGGACTTGCTTTGGCCAAGTGGAGATTAGATATAAAAGCAGGCCAGCGTCTGTCCAAACACCCCCACAACAAGTTGGACCCACACGGACCTACTATATCGGATCTCTCAGCGCCTGTCTTTTTTCAGCGACGCGTTTTTGCTCATAACTTTTATCTCTTCTCTCGTCCTCCGTTCTATCTTCCTTTCCATCTTCCATCAGCCCTCTATCAGATGGCTGGCCCCTCCCGCACATCCCAACCCGCGTCGGACTCTCCGGGCGCATACGACATCCAACCACCGCGTCCACCGAATGCATGGATCCTCTATCGGTCTCACCAGTTCGCGTTGCTTCGCCAGAACAACGAGCGCCTGTCTCAGGGAGACGTCTCCAAGAGGGTCGCGACTATGTGGAAGAACGAAACACAGTCTGTCAAACACCATTTCGAACTGCTTGCCGAAGCGGAAAAGCTCAGGCATCAGCAAATGTATCCTGGCTATCGCTTTCGCCCTCGTCGCAAGGATACCAAGTCGGCCTCTAAGGAGGAGATCAGGGAAATCAGACGCGCTAGAAAGGCCAGGGCGCGTGAGGCCGCTAATCCCAACGCGTTTGCCCCTGCTAGTACGTTGTCAGTTGTTCCTTCTGTCTCCCAACAGCTCTTGCCTCCTGCGAACGCGCCGACAATGCCCATGTCACAACCCTTTGCATTCCCATCTGGCGCTCACTACGGTCCTTATGGCCCCTCTCCTCCGATCTCAGCAGCTCCATCACCTCTCAGGACTTCTCGTTCGCCACAACCCCCTTCGGACCACACTCGTGCTACTTCCTCAGCGAGCCCTACCCCTGGCTCTGAGCTTCAATTGTCTGCCCAATTAACCTCCAATCAGTTTTACCCATCCGTTCATCCTACCTCCAACCAACCGACGCCAAACATATACGCGCCCCAACCCCGATCGAAACAGCTCCTCCAGTCGGCTGCATTAGGTGGACAGATGTTGTTCCCATCGGCGCGTTCATCTGGCATCGCGGTTAGTCATGAGCCAATCCCGAGTCTCAGGTCACACGTAAGTCTTCATAGATCTGATTGATTACTATGTATCTGATTACATTTTGTGCAGAACGTCAATTTCCGAGTCCCATTCGATGATGTGGAAAGGTTGGTGGGAGCCCAGCGAGCTATTTCTAATGCCCCCCCATCCAACCCCATTCTCTCGACGGTCAACCAAAACGGTGTTTCCAACGTGACGAATGTTGACAACCGCACCGCTGGTGCTCGTCCTGCGGATCGCTTCCAGGTTGCAATGGGACAACGATCTCCAACGGCCGATAATATTGGACAATATTCTGAAGATGAACTCATCAAGTACATCTTGGGAGATGGCCCAGAGTCTCCGAAAGTTGCTACTCCCCCCGTCCCACAGGAGCCCCTTCCTAACAGCACCGAGCTGGACACGTACAACGCTTCCCAACAACCTCCATCCAGCGCCTCCACTCTGGATATGATGAGCTATCTCAACTTTGACGCGGCGGATGACGCAACCAACGACACTCCTGTTGCACCCACCCTCCCCGTTCCTACTACTGTCGCTCCACAACAGACGTACCTCGAGGACACCCAACAGGCGTCACAGATGCCCATCTTCACTCAGATGACGAACGTACCTGCGCCAAGTGTTACAACTAGTTCTTCGTATGTACCGTCCGCGGGTGCAATCTACGCATCGACACGCCGATCCGCTGAGAGCTGGAAGCCCCAATTTGAAGACTCTGTCCATTCGTGGATATTCCCAAACTAATCAAGCATTGTTCCGCAACCGTCATATCAGCATCAATCCATTCAACATCTGCTTTTCCATTTGAACACGCTATCCATCTGGGCCTCAAAAGGTCCGCTGCTTCAATATGCTCTGTCGCCTTCATCAGCTCGCTTTCCTGTGCATAACTTTGGTCGATTAGATCGTTTTTCTCATTGCTCTCCATCGCCGAGGTGCCGCATATCCATCCCACCGTCGGTTCTGTTTCTACGCATCGGTCGTTTGGTCTCGAAATTCATAGAGCGCTCGACCACCAATGTTATACAATCATCTTTATTCTTGGACTTTTTTTTCTCATACCCGCATGTAAACCATTTTACTTTACGACCGCGTACGACGTTTCATTTGATATCTATCTTATCTTTTTTTTTACCTTCTTCTCATCACCCGGCGTTTCTCTTTTCCTTTTGAGGTTTTGAGATTCATTTGACGCATAATCCGTTTACCGAACTGGGTTCACGAAAATAGCGCTGGATTAGCTTTTTGACACTTTAAAAAACTGTACACGTTCTATGTTTGAGATGTTTTCCATCATTTGCACTGTACCCATACAATTGTATTCACAACAACCAACAGGCATCTCACATTCGCACCACGCGGTCAGGATGGGCATCACGTGGCAACGTGTCAAAGTCATACGTCCCCTTTTGTCTTGCCTTGTCCTGAAGAGGCGGACAATGCAGGAGGCTGTGTCGTTCCGCGACGTTTCTCTCGACTATTACGGACATTTGACACGGGTGTGAGAGGGTCGATGGAGTCGTTTTTGTTGCAAAGACAAGGGTCACTGTAACAGCGCCGTGTGTACTAGACTAGATCCGAGGTGAGTATGGTGACACGATCTGACATTGGGCCCTAGGACGGTGATGCAGGTGCCAGAACGTCGTACGACATGCAGACGTCGAGACGTTCGTGTCGTTTTGGGAGGACAATGGAGAAGCATACAGGATGAGCAGCAAATAGCGCTATCACCCTCTGCTCTGATTGGTCGGAGATACGTTTAGAAGCCGTACCGATAATTAGCCTCCAATATTGGTGTGACAGGAGGCGGAAGGTGTACACGGATCGGAAAGACCTGTGTGCGGAAGTAATATCTAAGTTACTTGACCTTGGCCTTGGGCGAAATACGCTTCGCAGGCTTGCAACGTCTGGCTGGCTGGCTTGGTCTGCAGTAAGCTCACCACAAGATCATAATTCTAATTCCTGACAGATACAGGACTCGCACGTTTGGCGTTGAACAAGGTTTCGATATTCGGGGTAAGCTGTCCAAGATCATTCCATCGTGCACTCAATGACGCCATGCTCCCAATGGACAGACAATGCCAACGGGTCAAAGGTATAAAAGCTGACGAGCTGACGTGGCACACCATCCCAGACTTTCAACCCATGCGCCACGCTCTTCACCTCTCAGAGATTCTTTACAATATCTTTGGTCACCTTGCCCCTGCCGAAGATTGGGAGCGGATTGAGCGGAGGAGGGATTATACCCGTGATCTGGCCGTGGTAGCGAGGACATGTCGCACCTTCACTGAACCCGCGCTCGACGTTCTTTGGTCGGATATGCTTGATCTGACACCCTTGGTACGGTGTATTCCAGATGCGGCTCACTGTCCAGAACCACACGTGAGCCCTCCCCCGTGCTTCACCGACCCTAATAACCACTGACTCTCCTTGACAGGAATACGCATTCAAAAGATCGCTCACTGAGGCAGAGTGGGCCAGGCTCCGAAGTTATGGTCGTCGCGTCTGGGTCTTTCGCGATTGCTCGCATCAGGATGCGTATCTTGCTAATCAAACTATCGATGCACTCTTGTGGTCTGCCGGTGACACACTCTTCCCAAACCTCCGGTACCTCTCTTGGTATAAAAGGAAGCCTTTCCCGCTGTATATTGCTGTGCAGTCATTGAGGGGACTCATACTGGATACCAGACGTGCTAATATTTCTGCAAGTCAAGACATCCTCAACTCTGTTAGCACACGCTGCCCGATGATGAGGACGTTGATGCTCTACATGTCCCGCCAAGACACTGACCTTGACGACACTATATCCGATCACGTCCTCAAATGGTCAAATATTCAAAAGCTGGATTGTTGCAAGGTTGCGTTGAGAGCAGATGCCATCCTACATGTCTTTCGCATGTTTACGTTGACATACCTGGGGTTGGTGTTGAGCAAGATAGTGCCAGGCCAGATCCCTCCTTCTGAACCTGTTCTTGTCCTCCCGAACCTCACGTGTTTCGATATTTCGTCCGGATGGTTGTTGCCCGTGGCAGAATTACTCGCACGTATCCGACTTCCAGCCATCAAGGCACTCCATGTCAAATTTCCTGGTGCGCCCTCCAAACAGACCTTGACATCGTTCATGATGGCCCTCCGTGAAGCATGTTCAACGGAAACACTCACCCACCTCAGCGTTTTGAGTGAGAGTCACTCGTTGGACCAACTCTGCGAGCGTGGTGATATGGAACGAGGCGATTACTCGGTCGGCTACGACGATCTGTATCCCTGCACGGCTTTTGGAAACCTCTGCGTCCTGAATTTCAGTTTACTACAGCCCATCAACATGAGAGATGACGACGTGCTCGAGCTAGCGTCTTCATGGCCCCACCTCCGAGAGCTCATGATCAACGACGACACAGGTTGGTGCTCCCCCTCGACTGGCGGGCGCGGACTCACGCTCAATGGCTTTGTCCGACTTTTGCGCGCACGCACTTTGCTGCAGAAATTTTCGCTCTTGTTGGACACGCCGACATTTGCGGCAGGGTTGACTGAGGGCACGGACGTATCATTTCCGCCTCGCAGAATCGACTACGTCAACCTCCTCGACTCACCGCTCGAGCCAGAGATGTTTGCAGGCGTCGTAGACGTGTTTGTCGAGATGGGATTTGCGCCGGAGACGTTGATAGCATGGGTGCGCTCGGAAATGGAGGAGGAAGTGTCGGAGGCGGGGCAGTTGTGGGTGGACGTGGATCAAGAGGTCAAGGCGAGGCTGCAGAGTACGATTGGGACAGGCGAAGATGGATGGTTATCGAGGCCTTCGTGATGCGATTCAACGCCAGCTCCGACGGTTCGTGGACAACTTTTTTTATTTTATTTTTTCTGTTCGCATTTGTGAGCTCACAACTTGATCCGTTGGACTCGCACCATGAAGAATCTTTGATCCTGCGTTCTGCCACTCAAGAGAGTATACACATGCCCTAGATGACTGTCAAAGGTACCAGAAACCGTTGGGGGGTCAGTACAATTCGCAGGCAACGGACGAGGTGGTAGTGGTTGAATACCAAACTGCAGTGCGCCACAACAGAATCCCACTGACTAGTAACTCAAGCACAACCCCAATGTTCGGATAATAGCGGGCTACCCGATCGCATCGCTGATGCTTCCGCCCACAGGTTCCTCCTCCGTTTCAGTGGACTGGTTAGTGCCCAGACCATTTTGCTTCAGACCGTCGACCAACACCAGCCTGTTTCCTGGAGTGTGGCTTTCGCTATGCTCACATACATGCCCAAACCCAATGCAAGGATCCAACCTGTTGTTAACAAGAACAACTAGGCGCGTAAGAGGATTTCACGACGGACTGCCATCCTTGTCCAGCCCTGGTGAGTGTTCGGGATCGAAGGAGGCCACGCTTGTCGTTAACGGGACATGAGGCACAGCGAATATTAATGGTGAGTTCTTGTGATTCAAGGGACAAATTTTTATTCACGTTCGCATGCGTGTTTGAGCTGACCACTGTATGCAACAAAAGGACGCAAGACGAGAAGAGACTTGAAGCTTGAGGCTTGAGGTGATAGCCTGGCACGCTTGCACTGGTTCAACACCATACAGCAAGTGTCCTTTTGGCGCTCCCTTCAATTCGATCTGCTTTTGGCTGATACACCTCAGTCAATGGATTCGATTAACGGTGCTTCTCATCTTACATGCAAGACAACAGACTGACGCGCCTAGCTTCGCATCTAGATCCAAGGGAGCTCGACGAAGCAGTTGAACTCGCCCGAGGTGCACTCTCGCTTCGCTCACCAGGGCATCAGAATCAGGCAACTTCTTTGCAAGAACTCGTCTCGCGTCTCTCTAGTTTTGCGCACCGGGACCCCCAAGACGATCGATCGGTTTGAAAAATCTTGCCTCGTATCTCTCTATTCAGTACAAGCAGTCCAAAGAGATGGATGTCAGACAGACAAGCGCTGTTCAGCCTGTCTACTGTGATATTCCACCATCCTACCATCACTCTGGGTTCTCCACTTGGCATCACAATTAAACCCCTACCAAAGCAGTTGAACTATCCAGAATATGCCATGACCCTGCTTGAGTACTTCAAGCAGGGTCATGGTGTACTCTGGAGTCAGCTCACTTGGCTTGCTAATGATGCATGAGATGGACTGTCTTGATCATACCTGCACAGCTCTGGAACTACAGAAGGCAATGAAGATGGTGGATAGACTGATGTGATCAACATATTTTTTACTTACATCTTGGGGCCTAATCTACCCCCAAAATACTTACTCCTCTGTCGCTATCATTTCGTATACTGTTTCTAGAACCCCTGGAAGGCGAGCAAGCGTAGATGGTGTCTGCTCGCGTAGCCTTCTGCCACCGGCCTGACCCCTGCCACCCCTAGCTGTGAATCTCCAACTTGACTTGCCACACTGTACAACGTCGCCAATGCTTGTCGCAAGGTGAACATCCTAGAACATTGAAGGTATTTTATTCTGCTATATTCCGTAAATGCACAGGGATGTACTATGCGAGTCATCAGGTCCCAGGGTGTTAACATGGGCGTTGGATAGACTGGTATGTACATCTCCAAACACATGGCACCTGCCACAAACCAGCGCCTACTCAGAGTGTCCAATTCTCTCCAGAAACATGCTGAACCCTCTGTTTGTGCCAGAACTATTCCATTACATCCTCGATTATCTTGTTACATCTTCGAATGGTCCTGCAAACCCGGATGAACGTAGAACACTCGCTGCACTAGCACGGACATGTTCTGCATTTTCAACGCCCTCCCTTGACCGCCTCTGGTGCCACCTGGACTCGCTCCTACCACTCATTCGTAGTTTTGCCAATACCGTGGACGAAGCTACGCTCCAGGTAATGCTAACGCCGGATCGCCTTTCTAGTGTGGATCACTCATGCTTCTGACAGAGTCCTCCATCATCTCAGGATTGGCTCATCATTAATCGATACGCACCTCGTATTCGGACACTCACTCTGGGAAACGAGAGACGCTCTCTTCACTTTTTGCAACTCACGCATCTTGTCCTGCCCAACCTGCGGGCGCTTAAATGGAAACAACCATCCGATGTTGAATGGGAAACTCTAAGCTCTCCCACTACGTCCTTCTGGTCATCGCTGCTTACTCCCAAAATCGATCTGCTAGACGTGGCGTTGCCTAGCCCAAACGACCCAGGGTTTCAATTATTTCTGGAGAGATACCCTGACCTCTGTCCAGATTTGAAGTCGATCAAGTTCGACTTTGTCTCGGAGCAGGGAGAGGCGTCTGTCATGCAGGCACTTTACAGGACCATCTGTAGCCGTACGGATTGGCGACGAGTCAGGCTTTCTTGTCCTTTGGATATCGTCTCCTTGAGGCACCTAGGGCTCGCTTCCACTGCACTCAAATCGGTTTCGTTCATCCTCTTCCCTGATCCGCAACGACCAGACAAGACGTACTTTGAACATGCAGAGACGCCTTTTCGCAATGTATCAAGGGTGTATTTGACGGTATGGAATCGCCTCGATGTTGCAAAGCACCTTTTACGGTCCAGCGGCCAAAACTTTCACACATTTCAAGTCACGCTTCGCAACATTCAACTCACCTCTGTCGACCTATCTCTGTTCCTGACATCAATCGCATCTCCACGTCGTATGCGCTCACTCCGATCACTGATGGTCAGACGATCTCGCCGATATGTTCCTGTACCACTTGATGAGGTACAACAACTCACGTACGAGACAATCCGCCCCATCGTGTCCCTGGTGAACCTCTGTGAACTGGTCATCACACTGGATCTCCAGATCACGATCGATGATGCCGAATTTGCGGGCCTGGTCTGCAACTGGCCGAATCTCAGGGTTTTTCGCTTAACGGGCAAGTGTGACGAGTCGTCGAAGGCGATCAGCTTGAGGGGATTGCTGTCACTCCTGACGTCTTGCAGGGATCTACGCGTCATCGGCTTGTCGTTGGACGCGCGACAGATACCTCAGGAAGATGCGTCTTCACTGGGTGCAGATGCGGATACAGTGTGCCTGCCGTCCGTCACCCGCCTTACTCTACAAGATTGCCCAATAATGTCCCCGGCGCTGGTTGTAACCTTCCTGCTCAAACACTTGCCGAGCATACGCAAGGTGCATGCGCCGGCGCTTACGCACCCTCAGTGGAGGCGTCGAAGGATGTGGGGGCAGGTGAATCACATTATGCGCCTCCGACATGAAGGTATGGCTTCACCAAGTATGCCACGGTTCCGAAACTGATTATCTTATCTCGTCTGAACAGCGGCAGAGCCTGAAACGACCACAATACCGTCCGCGTGAGCAAAAGTGGTCGAGCGACGCGGAGCGTTAAAGTCTGCTGTTCTTTTCACTACTTGATGATTAGCAGTAGGTGCTCGATGCATTCGACAATGTATATGTCGGCATCAAGCATTTAATTCTTAATGTAGATTGGGGGGACAATCCTGTGCTTGCACGTGGTAGAACACAGCAAGTACTCGCTCTTATAGACTTGGCGCATCTCAGCCTGATGTTTTCAATCTTCTCAGCCGCTTCCTCGACCTCCAGGCATGAACCCTTTGTTCGTCCCAGAGTTATTCGGGTGCATCTTGGATTGTCTTGCTGCATCAGATTCTGAAGATTACAAGGAGGAGAATAGAACTCTTACTGCGCTGGCTCGGACATGTTCTTCTTTTACAGACCCTTCCCTCGATCGTCTCTGGCGCCGGTTGGACTCGCTCATCCCTTTAATTCGCAGTTTCTCTGATGTTGTGGATCACACCAGAGCGCAGGTAAGACCGCTGTCAAACCGTCTTCCCAGACTAAGCAGAGCATGGCACTAGACCATTCCATCCCCTGAAGAGTGGCTTGTCATCAACCGATATTCTCCTCGTATCCAAGACCTCACCTTGGGCGTCGATTGGTTGTCCATCAACTTTTTGGAATGTACAGGCCTCGTCCTTCCTAATCTGAAGATGATTAGGTGGGACGACTCCACAGCGACTTTCATGAATGGGGTGATGTTTGATCCCTGCCATTTCTTCGTGTTCCCTCCCCAGTTACTCACACCCCAAATCGTTGGCTTAGAGGTCACCTTGAGAAACCCTTGCGGTGATTCTCCCGAGCTTCTTTCGTTTTTGGAGAGCTTCACTCTTCCCTGCCCGAATCTAAAGTCGTTCAAACTCAACTTCTACTGTTATATTTCTCCCATTCCCACAACGCAACCGCTTTCCCAGGCTATCTGCCATCTAGAAGACTTGCAGCATGTTGAACTTCCCTGTCTCATAGATAATGCCGCTCTGAGACATCTTGGGCTGTCTTCCACGCTTAGGACCGTCTCGCTGATCCTCAGTTCAGAGATGAATCAACCCAGAAATACTCCATGCTTTGGCCCTATGGAAATACCATTCCGTAACGTGACAAGACTCGCGTTGACATTACGGAACCGTTTCGATGTCCTGTCACTCTTGCGTGATCACGACCAAGCATTCGACACGTTCAGATTGGAGCTTCAGGATCCACGAACCACCTCTATGGATATCGCTGCAATCCTGACCGCAATCGCATCCCCTCAGCGTATTCATTCACTCCA
>JBBPTN010000465.1:0-16312 GCA_038094075.1 Xerocomus spinulosus
CGTCAAGATATGGTAGCGGTGCCTGATGAAACAACCGTATGAGTGCCAGGATTTGCCTTTGGACAAAGTGATGTTCGCCATAATTTTTTATACATGCACTTTTACGCATTCAAATCACTTGCAGAGGCTCAGTACGATCCAATGACGAAAATCGCTCATCGTTGGGTAAATGCCTTTTCATCCATCTTTAGATCAATCGCTGAGAACGTTCACACACGATGGATTGGTACTTGACTTCTTTGGCCGGTCCGAGACAAAGACTCTCCCTCCGTTTCCCGGACGGGGTCGTCGAACAGTAATTTACGAAAAGCGCAGCCATATCCAGCCAGGTATCCCATTTGTATCTGAAGCATCTATGGACTGTCTCCAACACTGTTCTGGTTGTGTGGCACGCAGCAACTCGTTTCACTGGCACACCAGACATGGAAAAGCACTGGATGGACGCAATCGTTTGTCAGGGAGGACCTCTCGGAACGATCCGAAATTGAACCCGAGGAAGCTCCAAGTTGAGATCTCCGAGTAGCGCAAAGTCCCGCGATAGTCGTTCTCGTAGGGCATATAAAGGTTTACGCCGTATCCTGGGAGCGATAGTCACCCCAACATCATCTCCCCCTCTCACACATCAGGAAACATGCCGCTCTACCAGGAGCTGATGGAGAAGTATCTCGGGCAGAAAACAAGAGGAGTGGCCACGTTCTGGAACGACAGCGTTTCGGGATTGCCCTCCCTGCGCCTTGATCTAGGCGATCTGAAATGGGAATTCTCGTACGGTAATAACTGCAGCAAACGTGGTCAGTTTTCCTCGTGAAACAGATATCGAATGGTTGATCTACATGATATCCAGGCGTCGAGGGATTCTTCTTTTACAATAACGGTTACTTTGGCGAGAAACTGCCAAACGGTACAGCGACCAAGGCCGATTTCTTAGTTACCCGGCATACCTTGGATCGTGTACCTTTTGTGCTCATTACATTCTACGCTCCGGGATCAAAGGATGAGTTGGTGGGCGAGGTGTGCTATCTCCCCCCTTGTTTCGTTCGTTGGCATTCTCTGATAGTTCACATTGACAGTTCCTAGCCCAAGATGCGGTGAGTTATTATTAATTCATAAGAAATCACACATTTCTCATTGCAACCTGCATATAGCAAAACATGGCTCCCAGTTCTGGTTTATTGAATAGACGCCTGGACGGAGAATGGAAATCCCAGTCCTGAGAGCAATCTGTGTAACGGATTGAACGAACTAGCTTCACAACATGAAATGTAAAATCTTCCCACCGCGAATAAGTACTAGTGATCGAGTTTTACCAACCCCGTCAGACAGGGTGATTGCTGAGCTCTCTTTAGTACTAGGGGAGGCTGTCACGGTGTCTTCAAATACGCTGCAGGTCGCCAATTCCCAGCACAAATCAACGGTCCCCAGATGATGAGATGTATTATGTTACATACCAACGAGACAAGCACGAAACATGTCCATCACAGTGGATGGCCGATAACTAGTGCGTTGCCGGCCATCTAGCCATACAAAGAATTATAGCACTGTCAGGCCTCTTCGGGCTCTGGTGAGTCAACGTCTGAAATGATTCCCTCTTCAACCTCTTCCTCTTCGATATGTGCCTCTCCTTCTTCTACCCATTGCGCACGCCACACCACCACCTTGACCCAATATCCCATTTCGACCTCTTCCACCTCTGCGCGTCCAATCTCGATCCCCTCATACAGCTAATTTAAATGACTCTGTCAAGCACCGTCAATATGAAAAGAGTGAACACGCACAAGAACGTCTTGAATCCCATATAACGCCTCCGTCAATGCATCCGTCGCCTCGCTCGTCTTTTGGCCGATGAGACATAGCATACTAAGCTCCTGAGGTGTATCAAGTACATCGGGGTTGATGCAAGAAAGGACTTGTTCTGCAAGCTCGTTCTCGTCTGCCCCAAAGGAAGAGAATAGGTCAGATCCACGGTATCACCATAGGTCTTGTGCGTACCAAACGGGTGCCCAGTTGCGTGTGTAGCTACAACCACAATCGGTCTCTGCGACTGCTCCGTGGAGCGGATGATTGCCCCGGGATGGATATCATCGTCCAATACCCCGTATCGTGCCCGATTTTGGGGAGACACGTATCGAACAAATCCAAGCCCTCCCCATCCTCGGAGAATGGACGCTCGTCGCGACATATCCATCTACGAACACGTTCTAGCGTCAGAACCTGTCCCGCGAACGGGGCATGTTCGTACGTACCTTTGAAAGTGCAAGCAGAAACGCGCGTGTCTCGCTTTCGAGCACACTCGTTCTTCCATCAGATGGTGCGTATTGATAACTCACTACTACCTGCCCTTGTTCCTCCCAGTCCTCAGTAGCTTCCATATCCGGATTTGTCACTGGGACAGAAAGAGGTCTATGTGGTCATCACCAGCATCAGCAATCGAGACCGTTGTAGAGCCAGCTGATAAACGGAAAACGAACCGGCTCAGGCTGCGACATAGCTCGCCTCGCTCAGCGATATCGTACTGATCCACGCTGATCCATTCCTCTCTAAATTCTTCCAGATAGTCAAAAGATGGTCTACATCGTATCCAACTTAATCCAAGTCAGGTTAGCGGGAGAAGAGCAACGTACGTGCGGTGAAAGGTGGGCCTGACTGGTCGTCCACTCGGGCCAGTCTCGCATCTGCTATTAATAAAAGTAAGACCAAGTCCCGAGGACACACAAGTATATAATTATACCTCATCTGGAGCCCATCGTCCATTGCTGCTTGGAGAGTATGCGAGCGCACACTCATCACACCACCACCGGCGCTCCTTTCTTGACTGCTACGCAGTTAAGCGACTTGCGTGTCCATCGACACTAAATGCACTCACCCTGCGGCGACAATATCCGTGCTGTTAGCGTGTCCCTCTGCGCCAGCAGTACCTTCAGTGGTAGATTCAAATGATACTGTCCACGAGACGGCACTCCTCGACTGTTTATTGGATTGGTGCGCTTCAGATCTGTTGCAAAGTTTGAGCAAGCCGAATACGCCTTCAATCATCAGCGAACCTGGACACGATTTGCTCCGATGTTGCACTTTCTCCGTGTTCCTCTACGTCTGTCAGCTGTCCTGATATTTCACTAGACGAAGAAGGCCTAGAACGCGGTCAGTGAAAGAATCGATGATGGTGTCGGACCAACCTATCCACAATGGCTAAACTTGCGTCGGACGTCTGTTGGTGCGACAAATGTGATTCTTCCACCTCAGACGAGGTCGAGAATTGTCGTGTTTCCCGAATATCTGTCAGTTTTGAAGTTGGCGCTTGCAGCGACACTATGAGGCCTTCTTCTGACGTGGTCGCATCTTGGTCGATGTCCTCTTTTGCGACGGACGAGCTGTCCCGCATTTCCGCACGCGTGCTGAAGAAGGATGGTTAGCCTACGGGAAATATGGCACCAATCACACGTGCCTTTGCTGAAGGAAAGTAGATGATTGCGATCGTGCCCGGTCCTCGGACAAAACGCTTGCATCCTCATGCGCCGAAACGGCGAGGCAGAGCCCAGCCGCAATGGACTCTGCTATCTCCACCCCTACTTCTTCAGTGGTGTTTCGCATCACTGTCTCAGTATTCCCGGTGTCTTGCTCCGTGATCTGTACCGTCCGTTTCTGTTCTTGTTCGACCTCTGCCACGAGGTCCATGCGCTCATCGTGACTGTGCAAGTGGCTTGCAGGACTCGATGGGGCGGATGCGGGTCTCTCCAACGTCTGGGTCTCAGCGATAGAGGCGGACACGTCAGAGCTGCTGATCGCTTGAGTGATACTTGAACTCGTCTGAACGTTGGATGCTACGGATATCATCGTTAGGATAAGTGGAAAACCAAAATAGAACAGGCGCACTCGTCGAATCAAAAGCTTCAACGTCTTCGTTTTCTTGCCTTGCTGAGATTTGTGTCGAGTCGGTACTGAAACGAGTTACAGGAGCGTTCGAGCAGTTCTGTAAATCACATACCAGGTGACCCGATGAACTCGATCATCTTCAAAGTCAGCCTCGTGCCTTTCCGTAGTGATGACAGTCGCTTCTACTTCATTCTGTCGAATGGCCTCGAAAACCTTGTCCTGCTCATCGGCGCGAATTCCGGCATTCATGACGGGTGACCCAGGAGATGAGGGCGGTAGACTGCGTTGTCCGTCGTCAATCGCTGCACGATCGTCTTGTTCCCAAGCATCATGGTCAGATTCAGTAGCTGACACGGAGTAGGCGTCATGCTCTTCGTGCTGCGATGGATTTTCTTCCGACACGTCATCAGACTCTTCCTCCTCGTCCTCCTCTTCGATGTGTTCAGAACGCTGGTCAATAGTAGTCGAAGCAAGATACCCAGCTCTACAATGGATGTCAGTTTATGTGGAATCCATAAATGATGATAGACAACACTTGCGTGAAGTCGGAGGAGACTCGCGTACTATGGGCATCGGTGAACGAAAACGTTCTTTCGATGCTACCCATTTCCAAGGCAGTTGCAGCACCGAGAACGGCGATGGACTCGCCAAATGTTGAACCAATACCTCTGCTCTGTGTTCTGGCTGACTCCAAATTGTCCAACAATTGTACTTCTTGTCCTTCCTCCGCATGCGCGTCTGAGGTGATCGTCTTTGTCTCACTGGCGTAGCTTGACTCGTGTATAGCAAGCTCACTAAGATCGAATGCGATCGTTTCAGTAGGGTAACATGACATACACCAATGTACTCACGAGGACGATGCATCTGGATGTTCAGACCTAATATTCATTCTTGACATATACTGTACACTTTCCGATTCAACTTGCTGGTCATCCTCAACAATGCTGTGTCCATGAGATTCCGCCGATACGGAATTGGAGGCGTCGAATCCACTGTCACCTCGTGGGAGAGCGGACAGATCGTCATCTTGGACCTCTTCGGTCTCCAGAGCGACCGTTGTGGATAGATTGGATGCGTGATGATAGACAGAGTCTTCCTCTCCGTATACCGTGGATGTTGATGTTTGATCTTGCACTGTAGCAGAGACAACAGATATGGCAGAGGACTCGATAGTTTCGGTCACTCTAACATCTCCTTCAGATTGCGCGGACATGTGCTCATGAGATTTCTGGAGTAAAGACTGTTCATCCTCTTCCTCAAAAGTGTGCGTCGCTATTGTGGTGTGATCCTCAGAGGACGAGACGAAATAGGAGGAACGTGAATTGTCAGCCCTGAGGTCCCTTTGCGTCGTACAGGATTCCAGCGTCCCAGTGGTGCGCTCGCTTGAAACTACTTCGGCATGTTCATCGAGGACATGCTCTCGGTCGACCACGGAAGTTGCGCGAACACCTTCATCCCTGCAAGCCAATTTAGTTACATTCTCACCACGACGCAGATGGACGCACAAAAATTCTTGGCTGTCAAGTACATCTTCAGAGTGCGAAGCCCCGCAAAGTGTTGATCTATCCGCATGTATGTCAGTTGCAGGATACGTAGCTCGGAAGGCCGGACGCCGTTCAAGAACTGATGCTCCGTCCTCGGAGCGTTGTCTAGAGGCATCACTTGAAGCATCAACCATGTTTGATTTCGTGTCTCCGCGGTATTTTGCACCGTCTTCTGGTACATCACCCGTGATGGACGAACTATCATAATTGGAAACAGCATCCTCGTAGCTTGGCGGAGGCTCGCTACTATCAATCAACGCGAATGTCACAACTTCCGGCGAATTGGGAGAAACGTTACTCACGGTACCCAGGTACTCAACTGCCATTCGTTATCCCTGTTCACGGTTTGCGTGCGTGTTGTCTGAGTCTGTTCTTCCTGTGTCAGACTAGAGGATGCGAGCTCGGTAATGTGCTTGCTCGAGTATTCCGCAGCTAACGCCACGCATGAGAATGGTACATGTGCACGTCAGACATCACTTACTTTCTGTGACATGACTAGTGTGTTCATCCACATAACTGTCTCTGCCTGAATTCGGTGCTGGTGAAAGTGACAAAGATGATGGCTCTTCTGCAACCCGCGAGTCGCGGTCGATGCTAACGCGAGTTTGAGATTCGCTTTTCTCTACCAGAACCCCCGAATGGCTGTAAACTGTTGAGCAGCGGTCTCGGGAAATTATAAAACGAAGACCTCTCTGTGTGCGCAGATATCGCAAAGTCACCCCTTTCAATTTCCTCGTCCCGCGTGGTGACGTTTTCGTAAGTTTCATCAGCCAAGGTAGAAACAATTGGAGATTGTGGCTCCGAGTAATTTATGGGAGAAGCGTACACAATTCCTGGGGAATGTTGAACGGAACGTGAGACGACGGAGGATTTCCTGTTGCGACTGGATGCACGTGAATCAAAAGCCGGCGAATGGGGAGCGCGTGGCGACTGGGTCAGGGAAAAGCCTGAAGGAGAAGCACCTCCCTCTGTCGACTGATGTCTCCAGCTAAGCACGGAATGGGTTGAATGGTTATCACCGATGTGCGAAGAGATGACATCGGAATCCGATACGCTTAAGATGCTTGTCGTGGAGCGTCCTCTTATATCTAGGCGGAGTGCACCCTTCACGTTCTTTTCAACCTCTGCGGTCTTTGACATTATACTGTTCTCGTGTTTTAGTTCCAAGTTCCAAATGAAAGTTGGCGAATGGAAGGACTGACATGGTAGATTCTTCAGTTGCATGCGTTTGTTCGACCTGTAGAGGTGTCCCAGAGGGCACCACAGCGCGTTCTCCGTGTGACGTCAATTCCAATCCCTGCTTCAGGTCATTATCCTCTCCGGATGAGGCGTAGCCCGCGGATACTGAGGTGATTTCGCGCTCCCTGAAAGAGTATAGGATCACATGTCAGCAAACTCTGATGAGCCGCGTACGAGTATATCGCGTCGTCTTCGGTATCGTATTTCTTCCCGCTAGTTAAATCGTCTGACTGTAACTCCTGTCGCTTTGACCTTGTGGAGGCGTCTTCGTGGATGAGTTCCTTGGATAGTTGTACGGCCGCAGCGACAGCTACAATAGCGGACGCAGAGGCAATTCCCCTTCCCACAGACTTTGCAGCATCCGAGTTTGGTTGGTTGTCTACGGCTGTAAGAGACGTCTCTGTCGTTGTATACAAACCCTCGTTTGAAGTAGAGCGCTGGGTAACATCATTTTCTGTGGTTTGCGCGACAGATGCCGCATTTTGCTCATCGGTCGCGAAACCTGACTCAAAGACTTGAGCTTGAGATTCTCCAACTTCCTCGACGGCTACCGCATCGAAAGACTGCTCCCGTGTTGATTGACGAAGAGTTGCACTATGCGCTTCTGTACTCGTAACTGACTTTTGATTGTTCACGTCAGCATGAACAGATATAAGATGCGTGGCAGAAAGATCCGTATCGACAGAGCGTTCATAATCGATATTTTCACCAAGACGTTCTCGATGCGATTCTGCATTCGAATCACGCGATGCATTGATTGTCTCATCTCTGGCCACCTGTAAGTTCTCACCATCAGGAACGTGGGGCACACTCACAAAACCGTTGTGCGAGACACAGAGTGCTTGACGGCAAGGAGAGAATCAGAGTCAGTCAGTTTGACGGCCGTGCTCGACCCGTGCGATGTACTATCGCGCAATCTAAGAACAGAAAGTCGGATGGTCTGAAAATCTAGAGCAAAAACTACACACGTACATCTGCTGACTGGAAGTCGAACATTCACTATGCAGGCCATCGTCTCGGTCTGTATATGCATCTTCCAGATCGGAGGTTGAGACCGAGTCAGAATTCGTGACAGACGCGCGAGTAATAGTCTCCGAATGTAGTTGGTATTCTGCAACAACCGGCTCTAGTATGTTGGTGCTCCCGGGAGGGGATATCCTTTGATGAGACGATGTGCTTTTGAGGCGTTGATCATATTCTGTATCCTCAATCGAATCGGGGCTACTACGCCTACGAGTAAAGCCCGTTCTCACACGAACGCAAAGGATAAACTTACGTGGGGAGTGGTGACAACGCGAATGCGTTCCCGGATACTTTGGATGACTCAACAGAGACTTCAAGCCGCTCCTTTGACAAGTTCGGCGGGACCGTAACCTCAGCGATCGCTATCGAGCGGGTAACCATGCCCTGTTGTGACAACTTTTCATCGTGCTGGTTTGTCCCCTTGTCCCATCCCGAACTCTCAGATGCTTCACCGATCGGGTGCGCTAAACCAACACCAGACGTTTCCTCTTTAAATTCACTGCTATCATGAACATAAGGACGCCAGGAGAACCAATGACGAACTACGCACGATGATGTCGTACTTGTCGTCGACTTTTGCGTCTCAATGTCGACCGTATCCTGTACGCCCATCTTGGAACTCACGACCTGTTTGTCCGTCTTTTCAGCCGAGAACTTGCCAACAAGGTGTCCTTCCGACGATGTGTCTGACATAAAGATCAGTTTGACCTGCCCAAAGGACCGGACAAAGACATACCCGTGTCGCACTTTAAACCGCTCGCATGCTCTCGCACTTCCGTAACTGGTTTTTTCGTCGCCGTGGACCTTCAGGACGCACGAATGTAAATACGATTCGGTCAATACGCCGCTATCACGCACCTATTTACAGCACTGTATGCGCTCATAGCACGGGGCCTTTCTGATGCTTTGTGGGCCATCGATGGGTCAACAGACGCAGACTTGCGTGGAGCAATACCTCGAATGGCATATCCAGGACGAGCCGAGGTAACCGACCTTTGCACGGCGGCAACGTCGCGGGCGCCTATGACACCTGGCTTCCGAGCATCGGGAATTCGATCGACCCGCTTCTCGGTAACTTGAACACGATCTGATAGCTCCACCAGGCCAACGTCAGTAGACGTTTTCGGGGACAAGATCGTTTGATCGGAGCCGAGTGACGACGGAGGATTAGCGATTGCATCCAGACTCGCGTTTTGAGCAGAAGGTCGACGTTGATTTGTGCTTACTTGGGTTTCCACCCTTGACGTCGAGCTGGATTCAACAGACCTGTCGCTCGTCCGTGCGATGATACTAGATGTATCAAGAGAGTCGTGTTCATCTTCCACCGACGTGTCCGTCCTGTGCCCACGCAGCGCAACGCTTGTGGTGACACCGCTATCAGACAATGAGTGCAAAACGAGCGTAAAAAAACCCACGACTGAGCAGCTTTCACTTCTCCGTCAATGATTTTACCCTGCGGTCCACTATCTTGCAACTGCGTCCATTCCCTCTGGTTAAGTGGCGTACTTTCCGTAGGACGTCCTTGAGTCGATGTTGAGCGCTCTGCGGGTACTGCCTCCTTGGCTATGACAGTGCCTTCCCTCGAATCGTCAACATACACGTTTGCCGAAACTCCAACACCTGCGACACCTTGACGATCCTCGTAAACGCAAATGAAAAGCAACTCAAAGACGGCATACCTGGACGGCTGCCCACATATATTCGGTCTTCACGCGCGTCATCATCGACCGAACTGCGAGAAACTCAACATTGTACATCGACCAGGATCCGCACTCTTCATACCTGCCAAGACGGTTCTGGGTTTGAGCCTCGTCGAGTACAACCGTATCCGTCTGCGTCGTTGTGGAAACTTGCGAATCGGCAGCCACAGTCTCCTGCGCTGTGCGAGTTACGACCACGTCGTTTTCAACCCTCGACGCTCGGTCATCCTCGATAACCCTAGGCGTTCCGGTCCTGGAAGGAGAGTCACGATCGTGGTCGTCAACCTTGGCCTGCGCGCGCTCTGGACGTTCTTTCTGTCGAGACTCGTGGACAGCTTCATATACAGCGGCAGCAATACCCGCTGTGGCAAGCAAAGTAGATACGAGCGAACCGCCGTGCTTTGAGGAACTCGGTCGGGCAGTGTTATCGCCATGGTCAGCCACATTCTCAGTCACCTCGACTGTCTGTCCCTCGGTTTCGCGCACGTCCTCTGCCGCTTTTCGGCGTCGAGTTCTACATTCATGTTGCTTGTCAGAACAAAGAAGAAAAGGAGCTCTATATCCTACATTGTCTCGTCCCTTCTATATCCACCGTCTCTGCGATCTTCTGAGAAATTTGCTTCGTCATCAGGCTTCAAATATTCGCTGAGAGGTACTTGGTATTTCGGCTGCGTACCCGCAGCTGTCGTGTGCGCCCTCTCATCCCAGTTGAGACCGATGGGGTGAGCGCCGTTTCGTCGAGATACCTCATCCTCGACTCTGGTCAAGCGATTCTCTGCGTCTTTGATACGGGTTGACTGGGGTAGACCCGGGGGGCTAAAAGGACATCAGTCAATGACCAACGCATTCAGCGAATACCCACGAATGTACGGAAGTAGCCTCGGAATCGGTCCTTGCGAATACCTTGCGTGATGCATCCACATCCGATTTTGTGGTCTCCTCTTGAGAGAGCTGTCCAGAGTACGGTGTAGGCTTCCGTGCTGTGAGAGGCTTCCCACGAGCATCAGAGGACAAAGAGGCGTCGGGCGCCGATAATCCCGCATCACCCTGCCATTGGGAAATGGGGCGCTTCTTCGACACGTCCGTGTCTTGAACATCATCGTGCTGGCGATAAGAGCGACCTTCCGTATGGCTGGGGCTTTCATGAGTATCTTCACCGCACCAAGCCAGCAGAAATGCCCACCTTTTTTGTAGAGACGCAACTGGGTAATTGCTAGCACCCGTCTGAATCGGATCACTGTGAATAGATTGATCAGCCGTCCTTTGAACTTTGTATACAGGACCGTCTTCTGCCGACTCGTAATCACGGCCTTCTCCTCCTAATTTGTCGTGGTCTGCGATGTGGTGCATAGGGCGTAGCTTGGGACGGGGCGAATGCGGTGCCGCAATCAAAGAAGAAGCTCGGCTTTCCGACGTCCAGGTGTCCTCTGGTACGGTCGCTGGTTGTCCTATCCTGGACATACGCTCATCGAGCGTCTTTCTCTGCATTTGCGGAACAACGGGTGATCTTGGTCTTAGCCTAAAAGGCCCACATCAAAAAAAAAGAACCCCGTAAATCGAAGACCACAAACGCTGTATTAGAGAAATAGTGATCATCAGTCTTCTTCTCCATGACCGTCGCATCAGGGGAACGCGCACGATCCAATCTCCGAGTAACCACAGTTTTCTCTTCAGTAGTACCCGCAGTCGAAACGGAAGGTGTATCGTTGTGAAAATCACCGGGACGACTCAAGGCGCCGGTGATAGCAGCCACGGTCCCGATCGAGGATATGGTAAGAACTTTGGACGGCGTCTCTTGTCCACCCGACAATGCCACGGTGGAATCGGACCGACTGCGGTGAGCGTCGACATTAACTTCCAAAGGCTTTATTTGAATGGTTGGAGATTCCGGAAGCTCGCGCGTGTTTGTGCTAGGCGACACAATGATCAACGGTACGGAAGCAGACGAGCTAGACGACCGGAGTTTCGCAGATGTTTCACCCCCGGGGCGATGTGGAGACCTGGATGACGACTGCATTACGGACTCTGATCCTCCTAGGCGACGCAATCCAGAACCAGTAGCAGTTCCGCGATCCGGAGTATTGAAAGGACTACGGTCAATGTTGTATGTCGTCGATGCGGCCTCACTAATGAACGATTAATGCACGATATTGCCACGGACGCCACAACGAACCGATCGTCAATTTCTTCTCTCATCTCAGCCAAGGATTGTCCGATCGACCGAGGAGATGCAGGGGTACGCGTTGATAACCGTTCCACCAACGAATCCCGAAGGACGGGTCGAATATGCGGCTTCCTTTCATGCGAGCTTGCACTAACCCGCACTTGGTTGGTTGTGTCCAAGGTTCTCGTGAAAGGCGCTGACACAGTAGCATGCCTATAGGGTGACCCGGGCTCCGTGTCACTGAGAAAATTGCTGTCCTCCTTGCGGAGCGATGGGCGGAGGTTACCAGCTCCGGTGAACGCAGGTAACTGGCGACGGCCGGTTAGAGGGGAAGATACCTTGACCACGCCAGAGGGCTTAGCATGACTACAAGCAGATTCAGAAAAAAAAAGCGACTACAACAATTAGACACAAACATTAACCCAGGAGAAGGCGCTTCGTCCTCGATCTCTTGGTAGTTGCGGCTCATGACATGTTCGATAGAACGAGCCTGCATCTGAGGAGAGCCCATTGCAGGAACCGAACGCGTAGATACATCAAATGGTTGTGGGAGTGAGAAATGTCTGATAGGAGAGAGACAGCTGCCGGAGCGGGGGCTCGTCGCTACAGGCGAATCGTGCGTGAGAGCTTCATCATTCTGTCGCTCGCGAGTGCTTCCTACGCGCCGAGGACTCGCAAGACGAGCAGGCAGCACACCCGAGAGCGAGCGAGCACGGAGAGATCGAGATTGCTCAGAAGCCGGCGAATCTTCTTCGCCACTGAGAAGGATGGGATCCCTAAGGCGAAGGTAAATCCGACCAAACAAATAAAAGGCCACACGACAAACCTGTGAGACTGCGCAGAAGTGCTCAATCTTCGGATCTTCTGGAATGCCTGCCCCATTTCGCCGAACAGCTTTGGAGTCCGTCTGGCTTGCGACTTTGATGCCTGTCCATATTCGGAATCAAAGGAATCACACCCACAAGTCTGGGAACAAACATGTTCTTGCTGAACCTGGGAAGAAGACTTAGTATTGCGGGAGCCGATGTCGGTCCCGTGATGCGTGGGAAGAAGAGAACGCGGTGCCGGTGAACCTGGGACAAGATGGGTACTCACTTTCGCTCTCCCTGTTTCGAGGGCCGCCGAAGAGCATATTTCATCTATTACATGACGGCTTATTGGTGATAGAGGCGAGTGATGAAGCTCTTTATCCAAGAAGCGATCGTCTCTTCAGAAGCTACATGAGCCAATGAGCGGCAATTTGAAGTTTCGAACACGCACTTCTGTTCCGTACTTTCGTCCGGAATGACACGCATAATATCGCTACTCAGTAGCATACTCGCCGCCTCAGTTTGACAAGCGTCAAGGGAACTGTACGAACGTCTCGCAGCACCTGAAACGACGAAAGAGCTTTGTTCGCAACCTTGAGCGATGCTCCATCGCATTTCGATGGAAAAGCAGAGGACCTCATAGCGTTTCACCTGGTATGTTTAATCACACGAGTATCAAGAGGTTGCTTGTACCTGACACTCACAGTCAACTGTCGGGCCCCATAGGTAATAAGGGCACCGAATGGCAATCCAGTACCCGCCCTGCCGAGACCTAACAAAGTCGATCGTGAACAAGGTGCAGCAGCGTTGGAATGCATCTAATTCTTACAGTATTGACCCTATGTTTGATCCGACAAGGTAGACGTTAGACTGACATGCGAAGGATGAGAACAAACTTACTTCCAAGAATGCTCGTGCAATAAACTGAGGTCCACCATACGCTTCCGAGAACGGGACGGCATAATCAGGTATAACGTTGTCCGACACAAGTACCTAGAGGACATCAGCAAGAAAACTCTGACCACTTTCAACCGTAACCCACCCAAGCAAGCGGAAGCGGTGCTCCTTGCAGCACAATATCCTGGGTGCTTTCTCGGGCACGTTCAAAGAGACGATCACGTCGCGAAAGTCCACCTTCTGTTGGAGACAATGTCGGTGTAAGATGTCCTGCTGAAAACACGTTGCGGCAGTCGACCCGCGGGCCCGCATCTTCCTTGAGGGGGGAGAAATTGGATCTCTCCAGCCTGAACGGCAACATCACGGGCGCGGGAAAAGAGACAAACACTGGACTCGTATCACAGCACCTTTAAGTGTTCCAACGGAAACGTAGATATCACCAAGTGGCAACCTTCCAATCGATCCCTGGGAGACTGTGAACTTGAACCTATGTCAGCTTTGGATCCGAAGAGTGGCTCAGCAATCAATTCAGGGAAAGTCAGGGCTCCGGGAAAGTGGGTGTAACCGGACTAAAAATGGAGAAACATGCAACCTCCAAGCTCCAACAGAATGTGGGCGTAGACTCACCTGCCAAGGTGGGGAGATAGCTGTACATAGAATTGGGCCTCACGCTTTACATGATGTTGAACCAAATAAAGGAAAGGTACGACTTACTATTTCCGCAGTAGCTACGCCGGCAGCGACACATACGAAAGACCGGAGCCAAGCGCGTTGGCATATGAAAAGGGTTGCGTGATCATACTAATGCTCAGCTACAAAGTGTCAACTGGCAGGGTTTGAGTTCTAGTGTCTCGAGAAACCACTGTCACCCTGGGTGATCAAAGGGTTGAAAGTGACATGCGAGCATTGCTATCGGAGCCCGGGGCAGTGCCACACTACGTCGATGGAGAGGCTGTGCAACTCTGGCCCGTTACGGGCCGCAGCCATGGCACCATCTGAGAACAGTGCAGAAACCTCGTCTGCAGCCCAAGTTTCTAGTGTACATAATAGTATGAAGGGTTGTCCTGAATAAAAATTAAAAAAAAGAAACGCGACAGCAGAGACGACCGATGTGATGACCCCCAACATTGTTTCCCCTTTTTTTGTCGTGCTCGTAGGACGAAACCAGCAAACTCAGACCGCCGTTACGAGCGGGATGGTCCTGCTATCTGCATCAGCATTCGATCGCTCGCACACCGTCTCCAAAACGGTCTTTCTGATTTGAAGCTGAGAGCTGTCCGACTGGACCGTCGAGGTGCCTTGTGACGAATCCGTGTATGCCCGATTTATTTGGCCAGTCTGTGTAAATAACCGGCATAAGTAAATGTGACCTGCGAGACTGGCAGGTTACTTGCCACGTCCACAGTATGCATGCCCGATATCTCCGTCCTTAGCATCTCACGGGTCAAAAGGGTATCCATAAGGGTCTTGTCAAGAGTAAACGTCAGTGCAAAGCATATCTTGATGATACTCACATTCGTATAGATGCGGCCAATGGGGATAGCGAACATGGCATACAAGTTCGTGTTCGGGAAAGCAATAATTGTGATCAAGTCACCCATGGAAAAGATTCCAGCAAAGAGACCCGTCTGGATCGCACAACGTATAAGTCGGTTGAGAACGGTGTCCATCCTTCTGAAACCGGTTCGCGAACGCGTAAACACGATTATCAAGGTGACTGGCATTAGTAAATCAGCATCCTCTTGGAATATCAGACGTGGCGAATACCAGTGATGAACATGTCCACAGTGACTTGCATGGCTAACCAGGCAATTACGAGGGGAGCAGTGCGGGGTATTTCAGACAGCCTAAATGATGGATCAGCCAAGATCATGTTTCATACGCAAGACGTACACTTTAATCATCCAAGCCTTGATACCGCACCATAACGCCAACACAAACGATGGAATCGCCAACGTGACCACTATGCCGAACAGAATGTTGCTATCAGTCAAACGCCAAATTCTATCACACGTTCAGTTCAAAAACAATGTAGGAACGTATCGATACACTCACCTTAACCCCAGATATATCTGTGTCACCAATGCAGCAAGTGCAGTCCCGATAGGCGTGAACGTGTGCGGCCACAATGCAACTGAGCATCACGTTAAGACCTGAATGAAAATGCAGAGATAGTTACACACCTGTGAGAGCTGCCGGGTTATCATAGTTGGTTATACTAGCGTGGGTTGAGCGAGTAGTCGGAAGAGCGATTCAAAAAATTACGAACGTATAACTCCATGCCATATACATGACTCTGCAGAAACGACCGAGTCACTTTAGAACCACGAGATGGCAATAGCATCACTCACGCGATGCTATGGACCGTGTCCAGAATGAAGAGGAAGAAGACCATACACCTAGAATCACTCGTTAGGATTGTGCGCGCAAGCATCCGTGATCGACCGACTTGGTTGTTGTTCGATCATTGAATTCTGGGTTGAGTCGATAAATACAGTGAAGCAAGTCTGGTAGAGTCTACGCACCTGTCCGGTAATACGCTGCAAACTGGTACGTGACAAGACCATACAAATACGTGTTGACTTGGTTTGGACTCCATGTCAACTAGCGTCGACGATATAAATTACCGACCCTCACAGAGTATCCCGACCAGTAGTGTACCTATCATTTGATCAAGTCAGTGAACTAGTTTCTTGATACCGAACATCCCGCTAGACGCACCCAAGGTTGTGTCGTACACGCCCATTTCGTATCCTGTTTGGATAAGATAACTTCACGGAAGGATGGGAAGGATTAAAAATGACAACCTTACAAGTTATATATATGGAGGACCCTTTGAGACATTTGGCTACCGTTATCAAATCAAAAAGACTTTTCCAAGGTCCGGGGCATCTGCAAAACAGCCAATCTGCCAAACTATAAAAAAAGTAGACTTGTAATCTTGCCTAATATGTCTACCGCGAACCTTGCTCCACTTCAATCGCCGATGTCGTCCACGTCGCCGAGTTCCAAACATCCCTCAGCGTGCTTGTCTACTGGACATTCTCGCGTCAATATATGATCTGA
>JBBPTN010000466.1:0-16288 GCA_038094075.1 Xerocomus spinulosus
ATCAGAGAGACGTTTCTCCAAGTCAGCTTTTCGGGTTTTCAGGCTTTCGACTTCTTCTTTCAACGTTTGTAGGTCAGCAGGATCGATGCGATCGTACTACAAATAAAATCCATAAACAAGGCGCCAAGCCAGCAAAGGCCACTGACCTTGCTCAGCAACTGTGCATTACGTTCTTGCCAGCGCTTGCTCTCGCTCTCCAGAAGCGTGATCTGAGCATCCCGGGCCTGAAGCTCGGCACGTGCAATGCGTGCTTGTTCCTTGGCGGGTTCGAGTTCCACAGACAGCGCTTGAAGCTTGGTATCCAGTTCGCGTGAACGTTTCAAGTAGGTCTCGCAGTCGGCACGCAGAGTCACATTGCTTTCACGAAGAATGTTGAGTTGGTTGATCCGTTCCAGCATCTCAGCGTGCTGTGCATCTGACGCAGCTGCTTTAACGGCTCGCTCACGTTCCTACGAAAACAACTCTCGGTAAAAAGAAAAGGCATCCAACAACTCGGTATCTCTCACCTCTGAAAGTGTCTTGCGAACCTCTTGAAGGTTTTGGTTCAGGTGGTCGAGCTGGGACTTGAAGCGGACGTTTTCTTGTTTGCTAAGCTCGAGCTGAAGATCGACAATTTCCTTCTCCTTTCGGAGGTAAGCCACCACGGAGCGCAAATCAGACAACTTTGTATCCACGTCGACGCTAGCATCGGCATCTCCATTGGCGCTCTCCGCGTTGGAATCTGCGACCTGGCGAATACGCGCAGCCTGAGAGCTGACACTGTCGAGATGCTGGTACAGAAGAGTATTCTGGGCCGCCAGATCCTTGCAGCTGCGACACAAGACGAATAAGTGGAAAACTCGCACGTCACAAACAGCTTTCGCACCGTGCATTGAGATCTGCAACCTCCTTGTCCAAGGCCTCTCTTTGTTGCTTCCAGCTGTTTTCCGAGGTTTCAAACTTGGCCTGCGCATTGGAAGCCTCTGCCAAGCTTTGACGCGACGCGGCCTGTGCATGGCTGAGCTGTTGCTTGAGATTCTCAATAGTCTTGAACGAATCTGCGTGCGCAACCACTTCTCGCGAATACCTGTCCTCTGCAGCCTATAAAATACATTGAGCGAAGCCAACGTTGCACAGAGAGTCAATACGTACGACAGCCCGCCCCTCCAGCGCACGAACCTCACGTTCGTGAGCAGTACGGTCACTCTCCGAGTGTCTCTCTGAAGTACTCATGTCCACGATCGTATCCTCGAGCGTCTTCTTGTCACTCGCCCACGCAGACCGCTCAGTTTCCAGCGTCTTCTGGAGACCGTTGAACTTGTCTGTCCACTGTTGGAGGTCTTGCTGAACAGACTGAAGTTTCTCCTCAAGTGACTTGTATTCAAGCTAAAGGAGTCGCAGGATAAGCAGAATACAGTCAGTAGTGACTGGATACATACCTCGTGTCGTGTAAGCCGGCCTTCAGCGTCCGCCTTGTATTCATCGTGAGTGATGTTTAGCGCAGCAAGTGCAGCTTCGTTGGCCTGGCTAATGTCCTGGAACTGTTGCATATGGTTGCGAGCAGCAGCAAGGTCAACTTGTGCAACCTTGAGCTGTGCACTAGGCAGGCATGAAAGATGAGACCAACTTCAATGGATATAACAAGACATTGCGTACCGAAGATCTGCGACTTCTTGCTCCAACTGTTGTTCACGTGGTAGGTCTGGATCAAGTGCAGGCGCAGCGCTTGTACCAGTCGTCCTTCGTTCGTAGACGGCGAGTTTTTCTGCATTGCCTTGGAGTTGGCGTGTGAGATCTTCAACCCGCTCCTGGAGATGCGTCTTGCTGGTTTCGGCCCCAACAAGCGACTCCCGCGTCTGGGATAGCTGCCCAGCCTGGGTGCACACAGTCAGAGCAAGCACAGCATTCGATATCTACAATCACGCACCGCCTTGTCCAAACGCGACTGGAGATCCTTCATGTCGATATCCCTCTGGAGCGTAATATGTCTCACAGTCTCGCGTTCTTCGCTCAGCTGCGATTTCAGATCTTGGCTACATATAAAGTAAGTGAGGAGAAAACCGAAGGACGCAATAAACACTCACGTCTGGTTCTCCATCATCTGCACTTGCGTCTCAAGGCGTCTGCGATCGTTCTCTCCTGAACGCTCAAGATCGCTGTGCATTCGCTGAACGTTAGCCATGAGGTCCGAGAGCTGTGAGCGTTCCACGGCAAGAATCTTATTTTCTTCAATGAGTCGATTTTGGACGCTCTGGTAAACTATCAGTTTTTGAGGCCCAAACCTGACATTGACACTAACCTCCCATATCTTCTTCTCAGCCCGCAGATTCGCAGCCTCGTTGCGGAGTTGTTCAAGATCACTCTTCGTAACAGCCAATTCGTCCATGACACGCTCACGATCAATGTCGAGGCGCGACTGTTGATCATAGAGCTGCTGGTTGCGCAATGTTAAGCTATCCAGATCTCGGCTTTGCATGCTCAGTTGCTCCTGAGTCATGCGTTGACGCTCTAGCACAGGGTAAGTAACAAGCTGGAATTTTGTATATCGTGGTTGACTTACCATCGAGGAATTCGACCTTGGCCGTAGCCTTTGCAAGCGCTGCATTGACTTGACCAAGTTGTCTCTGTGCCTGAGCCAAGTCTTCGCGCAACTTCTCTGCGTCCACACCCATTTCCGTCTTGTACGACTCGAACTGCGCTTGGACATCCTCCAACTCGGCCACCAAATCACTTGAAGGAACAGGTGCAGTGCCATTAACTTCACCGTTGATCCCAACACGTGAGGACGTGCGTTCAGCACGAGAAAGCATCGCCTTGAGTGTATCCCTTTCCTTCATGTAAGCCTGGATGGTCACCTCGCTGCTCTTCTTCTGTCGATCAAGCTGGGCCACAAGATCTTGGATGGCTTCGTGTGCTTCCTGGACGGCCTCGCTTTGTTCCTTCTCGAGAGCTTCACGGTATTCGCGTTCCTCCGTCTCCATCTTTGAACCAAGTTCGCGTACAATCTTGAGCAGCTTTTGGTTCTGCTCTTGAAGGGATGGAATCGAGCGGAAGAGAACGAGATTGTTTGTGATGACCGCGTTTATGTTATCAGCCGGTAACGGTGCCATCTCGTCAAGTTCCTCGTCAGAAGGGATTGAAGGGTCTGTTCGCCGGCCCAGTTCCTTGAGGAGAGCCTGGACTTGTCGGCCGAGGTCTGCGAGCTGATGTTGAAGAAGGTCGGTCTCTTGGCGGGATTTCTTGAGTTTCTGTGATGCCTCTTGGAAAGCAGAAGCATTAGCGTCACGCTCGGCGAGAGTAGTCGAAAGTTGGCCAGTAATTTGTGCAGATTCTTCCTTCATACGCTCGTATTCCTCGCGCTGGTGCGCCAGGACAGGTGCCTAATATATGTCATGGTAAGGCACGGATTGATAAAAGTAAGACAAACTCTTACCCGTTCCTCTATTTGAGCTAGAACACCGGAAAGAGTCCTGTCCATGTGATCATATTCTGCGCACTTCCTCGCGTATTCGTCTTGAAGGTCCACGTAGTCTGCATATACTTGAGTGAATGTCTTTCCGCCTTTTTGCACCTTGCTTGCCATAGCCACAGTCGGGCTCATACCTAGCATTGGGTCTGCTGCGCGGTCACTGTTGCCAGAAGGACGTGGAGTGGAAGGAACGGAGGCGCCTCGACCAGCAACGGGAAGTTCACCGCGATGCATCCGCTCCATAACCGTCTCCAATTGCTCCAACCTCTTTTCGACTTCTTCTCGAGCACGTCGCTCTTTCTCGGTTTCCGCCCTCAACGCAGCCTCCCGTTGCTCAGCACGATCCCCTACGTCTGCCCACTCGCGTTCAATGCTTTCCACAATATCCTTTGCCTGCTTCTCCCTCTCCTCCATGATCGTCACCAACCGCTTCAAGCCGGAGACCTCTGCCGTAAATGCTGCTTCCTGCTCTGCGAGTTGTCCTTGCAAGTCCTGTAATTTGGTTAGTGCTTGAGTGAGCTGCTGCGTCGATGCGGTTTGAGCGGATTGCATTGCTCTGAGGGAACCTTCAGCGAGGGCATGCTTCTGTGTTAGAGAATCGTGTGCTGATTGCAGTTGGATGAATTCGGCGTGTTTGGTACGTCGGTAGTTTGCATACTCTTCCGACTTGGCCGTCAACTCGTTATTTGTGCGTTCGGTTTCGGACTGAGCAAGGGTGAGTTGTTGAGACAGCGTTTCGAGCCTAAACTGATGAGGGGTAGTCGATTAGTACGAAGACCTAAAGGGGAAAACCAAGGACATGATGTACCTTGGTCGAAGTCTCTGTTGAGCGAAGCTCGCGGACTTGTGTCTCAAGGGTTTGGTGATCTTGACGCGCTTGACGAAGATTTGTGCGTAGATTTTGAACTTCCTCTGTATCCCAAAGGTCAGTCAATTCCAGAATCCCAAAAATCGACCTACCATCACGCTGCGTTGCGTCTTCCTTGAGCCTGCTCACGACACCAATGAGATCCCGCTTTTCTCTGTCGGTCTCCTCGACGCGAGTCCTGAGATGGTCAAGATCTGAGACGGATGATGATTGCGAACTCGTAAATGACGATATACGCGATTCCAAATCCCTGTTTGACGTTGCTAGAAAGAGATGAATCAATTGGTTGCACAAAACGCGTGTGTATGCGCACCAAGCTGATCCCGCTCTTCCTTGACTATGCGCACCTCCTTTTGCAATGTCGCTAGGGACTCTTCGATGTCCTTTGTCCTCGTCTCCCCGTCTTGTATGGCCTGGCCAAGCTCGATCTCTTTGCGTTCCACCTCTGCTCTGAGCTCTTCCAAGTCGCGCCGGGTGTCATCCTGGTCTGCCACTTGTGCCAGCAATAGTCTGTACACAGCAAGGACCGTCTCTGGATCAGGTTTCGCAAAGGATACATCGGGTAGAATGTGTGAGAGCGTGTCGATGTCGAGGTCTGATGGTACTGGGACAAGGAATGAACCAGAAGTCGCGGGGGCAGTGAGCGAAAAGTCCTCCGTGCCCTGCGTCGAGGCAGTCTCTTCTTGCTCGGCAGCGGCGGCGGCAGCAGCGGCAGCCTTTGACTTCCGTCTTGTTTTTACCATTGGCGACGGTGACGAAGAAATTTTGTAGAAAAGAGTGGGTCGAGCTCAACGTTGAGCTCGGTCAGGGTGCACGTTTCGGCAATAATGTCTCAGTCCAAAAACTCTTTGTTCACATTTTGACCTGATCTTCCCACGATATTCGTCCGATAGTTTACCTTCCTCATTTGGCAATACTAGTGATCGTCGCGTTCAGAGTCCAACAGACTGTTTTTTTTTCGGTTCCTCCCAAACCATGTCCTTCTTCAACTCGATTGGGTGAGCTCGTCGTCGTGAAATATTCTGGTGTTGCTCATCGTGACTGTTGTAGACGCTCCATGTCGCGCAACCCGCGTGGCCCGAAGCGTTCACCGACACCGACATCGGGAAACTTTCCTGATATGCCTCCCCCACCTGTACCTTCTTCTCCGAGTACCCAATCACTCTCCAAGCCTCTTTATCTCTGCAGTCCCTTTGTAGAAGCAGCCTTGGTCAAGGGCAACTTCAAGACAATCGTCGTCCTCCCAAAGTATGTCGACATCATGGAATGGGTCGCAGTCAATGGTGTGTCACCTATCACTCTTTGTTCGCTGTCACCAACGATGTATAGTGTTTGACTTTTATACCAACCTCAATGAGTTTTATGGGGTCATTTCCGAGTGTTGCACCCAGCATTCATGTCCCACCATGTCGGCCGGACCAAAGTAGGTGATCCGACCCTTTCACGTACATCTCTTGATCGAACTGGCCCGCCCAAAGCCTCAGTTACACTTGGATCAACCAGGATCGGAAAAGCGTAAACCTTGCTGCACCGACCTATATCGATTACGTTATGACCTGGGTCCAAAACCTACTCGACGACGAGAATGTCTTTCCCACAAAATCTGGTAAGACGAGACCAGTGCCATCCGGAGACAGCTAACCGTGAGCACACTGTAGGCCATGATTTCCCCCAAGCTTTCCCCTCGACCATCAAGCACGTCTATCGCCAACTCCTCCGTGTTTTTGCACACATATACCACGCACACTACCCACAAATCCTCCATCTCCGTTCCGAACCCCATTTCAACTCACTCTTTGCACACTTTTTGGCGTTTGGACGAGAATACGAGTTGTTGGATATCAAGGACGTCAAGGGCGCAACCAACGGATCTGTCGGGATCGGTTTGCTCTGGGACAAGTGGAAAGAGATGGGTATCCTGGAGGGGTAAACTCGGGACGACTAGCAGATACCTTTCTTCATTCTGTGCTGTACTATACTCGTTACACTATGGACTACTCTCTCTTTCCTCCTCGACCATGGTCCGCGAATTCATCGCCGAGCTTGAACGTGCACCCGACCACACACACGTCCTCCTCATCACAACTGGCAGTGTTGCGTCCATAAAGGCCCCCCTCATCGTACAGGAATTGCTCAAAGTCGTGCCATTTCTAAATTGCCTTGCTTTACGCTCACACACCATCCAGTACAGCAACGTCAAGGTCGAAGTCGTCTCCACGAATTCATCTCTCGCATTCTTCAATACCACAGACGTCGAACGCGCCGGTGCCCATGTCTGGACGGACGACGACGAGTGGTCGGTACGCCTCCCTTCCTCTCCACCCCGCCACTCACCCAGAACACACAGGGAACGTACACCGTCGGTGAACCCATCCTCCACATCGAACTGAGGCGCTGGGCAGACATCGTCCTCGTCGCTCCATGTTCCGCCAACACGCTCGCAAAAATCGCAGCCGGTCTCTGCGACAATCTCGTCGTGCGTGTGCTTCGCTGTCTGTCATCCCCGGATATGAACGTACATATCAGACGTCTGTGCTACGTGCTTTGGCACCAACGACGCCGACGTACATCTTTCCTGCGATGAATACGCTCATGTATGAACACCCCTTGACAGCACAGCATCTCCGCGTCGTACAAGAGGTGGTCAAGTACCACGTCGTAGGACCGATCGGAAAAGGACTCGCATGTGGGGATGTTGGTATGCAATCCATGTATGCGACCATCACCTCATTACTTACCTCTTGGCTTGTACGCTCTAGGTGTAGGAGCGATGACAGAGTGGAAAGACATTGTCAAGATCGTCGTCGAGAAGATGCAACTACAATTGAAATCATGACCATACGATCAATCAAGCAGGAATGTGGTGTATTTCGTCCAGTGTATGCTACTTTGTGGAGGGCAATGAAGCGGAGCGACTTGCCTAGGACTCAGCCTTTGGGGCTGGGCATTTCAAACAACTTGACTCCCTTGATATCCATGACTAGCCTGTCCACGCCACCCTTCCCAACACGCGCATACGCTATACCCCTCTCATCCGCCGGGATATGCAACCCATCGAGTAGCTTCTCGGCGGTGTGTGGGATAAACGGCTGGAGAAGAATCCCCGTAATACGCAGCGTCTCAAGGGCGGTAAGGTAGCATGACAAGGCGACCTCTGGCGGGCGCGCATCTGACCAGGGCTCAAGAGTCGTCAAGAGGGCATTTGCCTGTCGAATCAACGCTCAGCAGTGTCAACAAACGAGAATCCGGAAAAGAATCTCACGTGTCTCAGAATCAAGACGATCCTATGGAGTGAGTCTGCCACTTCAAGGTTGACCATCAAACGGGGTATTCGTGTTCCAAGATCATCGAGCAAAACCAATAGCTCTTCATTAGTCGATAGCTTGCAAGTCTCGAGGTCCAACGAGACCGTTGAAGCGTTCGAAGGGTCCAAGTCAGGGAATTGCCTAGAGAACAGAGTACGGAACGTCGGAGGCTCTGAGGGTGTAATCACTACTTTTGCAGCTCGACGCTTGATAGCATTCGATGTCACCCGAAGGAAGTAATTGCCAAGTGAATTCCGTATCTCGTCTGTATGCTTCCGGAGTTGTTCCTCAGACCAGTCTACGAAGCAAACATTAGTATCAATGGCAAGCGCCTTGTACCTCTACTTAAACTCACCGACATCATCCCGGAATCGCCCTCCGACACGGGCAAGGTAGAATCGAACAGCATCCACACCGAAATCGTCCATCGCAGTCATGGGGTCAGCCACATTCCCGAGAGACTTTGACATCTTCTTTTGCCCTGCCGTCCAATGGGCATGTGTTAGTAGTGTATTTGGCATTGGAAGCTTCAATGCGTGGAGGATCGCGGGAAGGTAGATTGCATGAAAGCTTTCACGGCCAAGATCAACGATGAGCGAAACACAGTAGGCCTAGACGTACCGAACGATGTCTTTTCCGACCACCTGCACATCTGGGGGCCACGCTGTCACCGCAGTAGAGGGATATCCCACCCCACTCAGATACACCAACAGGGCATCGAACCAGACGTACACGGTCTGACTCGGATCTCCGGGTACAGGGATGCCCCACCCAATTCGGTCTCTCGGTCTCGATATCGACAGGTCCTCCAGTGGTTCGTTTTGCAGGTCTCGAATCACCCAATTCTGATAAACATCTGGATAAACACCACGCGACACGAGTCCATCCTCGGCCTTGGTGTTACGCTCAGCAACGGCAGAGTAATGTGTAAGAAGAACGTCGCGGAATGTGGACAGTCTGAATTTGTAGTTCACCTCACTCGACCACTCCACGATTGAGCCCGTTTCTGTCGATATTTTGGTATCTGGGAGAGTCGGATGAGATGTGACACGAGAAGATGGATAGAAACATTCGTCTGTGGTGGAATAGTAACTCTCGTAGGTATCTTTGTAGATGAGTCCTTGGTCGGCAAGAGCACGCTACACAGAAAGCGAATGAGTGCATGTCATCTAGGAGCACCGACGGCACTCGCCCAAACGTGTTCCACGGTGTCACGATGCTGAGGTTGCGTGGTGCGCATGAACATGGTCCCACTAATATTGGCCCTCTCGCCTAATTTCTATGGCTTACTGGTCAGCACCACGTAGTCTAACGAGGACGAGGAAGGAGACAGACACGAAACTCAGCAGATATGATGTCGCACCACTCGAGTGGATTGACACCTTTGGCTTCGGCTGCTTGCTGCATCTTCAAGCCATGCTCGTCTGTGCCCGTGAGGAAGACCACCGGACGAGCAGGGTTCAGTATACGGTGAAACCGTGCGATGATGTCTGCAGTGACGAGCGAGTGGAGGTGTCCAATGTGTGGGCCTTTCAGGTCATGTCAGAGACAGTCAACGATGTTGTTTTTGAGCTCACGGGCATTGGGATAGAATATGGGTGTAGTCACATAAAATGGCTTGTCTGTGCTGTACCGTCTATCGGGTGAAATACACTTGACCGAGGCGAGAAATCGTTGGCGGACTCTGTAGGAAAGCATTCTTACTACACTTTGTAGTCAAATCATTAGTACTTTGTAGAACGCTCGAGGTCACATGTCACGCGTATACTGTCACGCGTACTGCTCATCGTCCGACACGACGACTCCACCATTCACAACAATGGGTATCAAAGGACTGACTGCGCTCCTCTCCGAACATGCACCCAGAGCCATCATGGAACACAACATAAAGACCCTCTTTGGTCGTAAAGTCGCCATCGACGCGTCCATGTCCATTTACCAGTTCCTGATTGCAGTACGGCAAAGGGACGGGGAAATGCTCACGAATGACTCTGGAGAGACGACAAGTCACCTCATGGGGTTCTTCTACAGAACGATTCGCATAGTGGAGAATGGGATCAAACCCGCGTACGTGTTTGACGGGCGACCTCCAGAGCTAAAGTCGGGTGTGGTGAGTTAATTGAGGGGCTTTGTTAACACCTATCATTCAGTATGGGCATGTATAGCTCGCGAAACGTTTCGAAAGAAGAGAAGAAGCAAAGGCGGATGGCGAAGAGGCAAAGGAAACGGGTACTGCAGAAGAGGTGGACAAATTCGCAAGACGAACCGTTCGAGTTACGCGCGAGCACAATGAAGAATGTCAAAAACTCCTCCGACTCATGGGTATCCCTGTCGTCATCGTACGTCGTTTCTGTGCCGTCCCAAGTAAGTAAATACATCCTTGTACTAGGCACCGTCAGAGGCGGAAGCACAGTGTGCTGAACTTGCAAGAGGTGGAAAGGTACAACCATCAATCATGTCGATCATGTAGATCGCTCGACTGTTGATCCATCCTCGACAGGTTTATGCAGCCGGGTCAGAGGATATGGATACTCTCACTTTTGCTGCTCCCATCCTATATCGTCATCTCACGTTTGCCGAGGCCAAGAAAGCCCCCATATTGGAGATAGACCTTGAAAAGGCCCTCCAGGGGCTCGAGATGTCCATGTCACACGTAAGTAGTACTTGACGTATCCCAATTGTATTGACAATGCAAGAATATAGTTTATCGACCTGTGTATATTACTTGGCTGTGACTACCTCGAACCTATCAAGGGCATTGGTCCTAAGAGTGCATTGAAATTGATAAGAGAGTATGATGGACTAGAGGGAGTAGTGGAACACCTACGAGAGAAGCAGGTTGTTCATAATGCCTCGCATACACGTCGCTAACTCCTCTCGCTTCTCCAGGCAGGCAGAGAAAGAAGACAAGGCCGCGGACACTGAGGAGGGTAGTAAGAAAAAGAGGGGGGGTATTCAAATCCCTGACGAATGGCCCTGGCAAGATGCCAAGAAGTTGTTTGAGAAACCAGACGTGCTGCCAGCCTTGGAAGTCCAGGTAAACATCAATGTCTCCGATCATTTGTATCACGCGCTCATGATATGGCTTTGCAGCTTGATTGGAAAGACCCCGATGTAGAAGGCTTGGTGCAATTTCTAGTGGTGGAGAAAGGGTTCAAGTTGGTGGTCATCTCAAATCCTGTCGCTTACTTGACACGCTTTTATTTTACAGTGAAGAACGCGTACGAAGAGGGGCAGAGAAATTGCAAAAGCTCCTCAACTCAAAGCAACAGGGACGTCTTGATGGCTTCTTTACTGCCCAACCCAAGGAACCCAAAGATAAAGGCAAAGGGAAGGGGAAGGCTGCCAAGGGAAAGGACACGAAAAAGGCTATCAAAACCGGAGCAAAGCGGAAAGCAGAGGATGAGACTGACGAATCGTCCAGAAAGAAAAGAAAATCAAAGAAGTAGCGGTGTTTATTTTTGAGGACGTGTTGCTTTTCATTACCGTATCTTACTTGGGCATCTGTACTTTAGACCAACTCAACGAGAGCTGCGTTTGGCAGTGTCGATCTTGCGCGGGCCGTAAATTTCCGGGTACCAGACAGCGACCATGACCATCGAGACCCAGGGCCATGTTGCTCACCGCGCTCAAAAGGTAGCCATTGGCTCGGGGCCTCCGACCATGGACGAGCTGCTGGTTCACTATCCTCCTCACTTTACATGGCTTCAGCTGAAGACCTTTGTCAACTCGGGGTATGTCAAACCTCCAATTGTTGGTTGCACTAGATCTTCACCGCAACGGATTTTCAGCGACCTTGGACTGCTGAAGCGCGATAAGAGGCTCCAGCGCAGGTATAACGAATGGGCAGTCGGTATCAAAACAGAATACGGGTCACTCGGTGCGCATTGCATAGATCTTGTTCAACAGAGTCTGGCTTGAACGTGCTCTGACCCATGCAATGTAGTCAATTACCTCGTAAATCATAGATTGCAATGGGGCAAACCAGACACGCTTTCAGTGCTCACGGTGTCACTCGTCGTTGCCATAGAAGAACAAGAACAAGAACCCTACCCAACCCCGGAATACTTCAAAGCTGATATACCATTCAACTCGGAACTAATCTCCATCATTCGAAATGACTGGCCCTACTCAGGTATGCTGGATGCGATACATTTTTAATTTAGTCCAATTCGCGATCGTTGATGGTGTCCCTCAGTTCCCCCCGAGATTGAACATTCCGTGATCTGGAGTCATGTGCCCGTCTTCCATCCTGTCTTAATTCCGGGTGCCATCGAAGCCCGTGTTCAGCAAGATGGTCTTTTTGGTTTTACAGGATCGACTGATACCACCGAGAGTTTACCCTCTCTTGAATCCTGTCTCCCAGCGCTAGCCGATTGGAACGTTACCATAGACCAGGTGATTCGTTCTGTGAAAGAGGGCGTGGTCGAAGAAGCGATGGTAGAAAACGCGGGAAGGGAAGTGCATGCATTCGTGAAACGGAGGTGGAAGGAAAACCAGTGGGAGACTGCGTGGTTTGTCAACCCTCCGGTACGTTCCATGCGACACATTTGCTGCCTATCTTTCGTGAGCGCTCACTCTCAACCTATGACAGAGGTTGCAGAGTATTCCTGGTTTGGCTCATATTCATGTATTTGCACGCAGGAAATCGACCGAGGAAGAGGCTGCCTGGTCATGCTGATATCACTATAGATATAGAAATAGAAGAAAAAGATGAGCATCTTTATTCCGGCTTTGTCGTTCTAACTGGACCTTCGAATTGTATGGTTACCATTGATTTTAATATTTCCAGGGTGACGACTTGAGCTTGAAGCTCGAAAGGTAGCGATCAATACGTGCACCCCTGATTCACCTTCTCCTATTTAGTTCCCCTGCCAATTGGAGGACAACGGTACCGTAATTAGGCAATCGGATATAGGGTTCAAGACATTCAGCGACCCGAACGTCAGTCGATCCTTCATGTACACGCGTTTGACTCGCGTCAACAAGACAATCTGAAAGTAATTCCTTCCGATTTGGTCCCACATCCGAATCAAAGGTGCATTGTTGGTCGCTCGAGCACTGGGAGTAGCGATATGTTCCGACATTGGACCGTACGATTATCTCCGAATGCGAAGACCGGCCGTAGAGGCAAGTGACCCGAAGCTCTGATCATTGCGTGAGGGAGAACTGCTTCAACTACTTCCCACATCCGCGCTGTAGGTAAGTTTTCTGGATGATAGTGACATAATTGTAGAAAAGCGCAGGGTGTGGACGATGCGCAGATCCTTGTTTGAATTGGATATGCTCAAATATCGGCCTGCTTGCCTGCAGTCTATGTCGTTCAATGTGCGTGCGTTGTACTGCAGATCATAGTAACTGTTCTTCCATATTGAACTCCCAACAGTGAAATGTTTATATTTCTGTTGAACGTGCCTTCTGAATTCAAAGGTCCATGATAAGTCGGCTGAATCACTTGGGGTTCCTATGCACCGAGATGCAGAAGAGACATTTGCAAATTTCTTTCTGTGTAGCTTCGCTGCCCATAATTTAGCTGCAACTTCTCTCTCCCTATTCTTTGGCGACATGTCCTTCATTACTTCCGTCGTTTTCCCCCGATCGTCGTGCGTCATGTCTGGCATGTATGCGTGCCATGATCTCTGCACAGCCTCTTGCAGCTGTGCGCAGCCATAACTACCAAGTCTTATCGTCCCTCTCACCTCGTTCTCCCCATAACATCACACTAACCAACCGAGTCAGTTCCCGTCGTTTGTCACTGGAAAATTGCTGTCGACGTGTTTTTGTCTGCTTCTCGTTTATACCCGGTCTCATCTGTTGCAGGCTTAGACTCGTTAAAAGCGCCTGACCGTGTAACGGTGTGTACGATCGTCGATTTTTTATCTTTCTGATGTGTTCCTTGTATTAAAGTATTGCTTCTCTCCAGCACATCGTTATTGCCATCTAAACAATTTGACCACATCCTCTGATATTTTATACACATCCCCTTCGACTACGCCCACAGTCCACTTCACGTTTTGTACCCCATTCAGCTCTGCCCATTCTCTCTACCTTAAGTTGTCATCTCATCGCACCACCCTCGCTCACTCCTACGGTCCTATCTTGTGTTGTAGTCACCTTATTGGCACTCACACGTCCCATCTGTCCGAATATCCTCTCACTACCAATACTCCCTCCTCGCTTCATAACTATCTCGATTCCTGTGCTTCCAAATTCCAATGAGCCATCTTGACACCAATAATGTTACTGTTGAACTTACAGGTTAATATCCACTGACAAGCATGCTCCCACACGCTGACCATTCACTGTAGTCGTCCAATTGACTATTGCATCTGAACTTCCTGAGAAAGAAGACATTTGTGTCACTGTTTGTATTGGTGATGTATCCAAGATAACATGTGCTGGAGACCTATCAGAAGATGGCCTAACAGTAACATGGAACCAGCCCTTTATCTTGCAAGTATCCTATATACATTGTAACCATCTTTATTAATGTTTTTTCCTCTGTACAGCACTGTTCCACCTTCTTCCACTGTAGGAATTGCTGTGTACAATCTTCCAGAGCTTGTCCCTGGCTGGGACAAACAACCATTGGGTGATCAGATCATTACAAATGCAGCCAATCTGTTGGCTCCTAGTAATGGGTGGCATTGTGAGTCTAATTTCTATACCTGTAGCCTGTTTACTGAAGACATACCAGGTAATGTTCCTGGACTGTCTGGTGGTTTAGCAACTTTGACCATGACATGCAAGCCCTCCACTATGCCAGTAAGTGCTTACTATGGTCAAGCCTACATCTGGATCATTTCATACACATTTTCTCAGACTGTGTCAAATGGACATGACTGTCACCTAGCCCTGGTTGAATATGACTCAAGGCTATTTGAATTTATAAGGCAGTTTCAAAGCATACCTTGTCTATTCACAGAAATTGAAGTAGGGTTGGCCAGGCTAGATCTCTGCCCACTAGGTCATGCAGATCACATTATGGTCTTGGATCATCTTGCATGTGCCTTTCATTATCTCCATGAGCAAGGTGGCAATGTCTCAGATCTCAAAAAAGCAATTGATATCTATCAAACTACTCTTGACCTTGAACCATTGGATCATTCAATGCACTCCTGGACTCTTGGAGAGCTTGCTTTATGCTTATGGAGGTGCTTTGAAATCCAAAACAACAAAACAGATTTGAACAGAGCCATAGAGATGCAGGAAAGAAGGTTGGAGTTATGTCCATTGGACCATCCAGATCATGAAAGAGCCCTTGGCCATCTTGGAATGTCACTATTAAGTCGCTACCGCATACAAGGGGATCTATCAGATCTGAACAGGTGCATAGAAATGGAGGAAAAAAGACTTGACCTTTGCCCACCAGAACACCCATACCATGATGAAGCTCTTGGAAATCTTGCAATATCTCTAATGAGACGTTATTACAGATATTACAATCTAAATGACCTCAATAAGGCTATTGAGCTTGATGAGAAGAAACTTCAACTCTGTCCATCAGGTTATTGGGCCCATGGTTTGTCACTTCGAAATTTGGCAGTATCATCTTTCATGCATTAAAGACCCTCCCTGATCTGGTTAGGGCCATCAACTTGCTCAAGGAGGCATTGGACATTTCCCCAGTCCAACACCATTATTTTGCATTCACTGCTGGTCAATTAGCTGGAGCCAATCTTCTGTTATTCAAGTCACAACACCTCAGCAATCAACATCCTTCACTGGATGAGGCTTTTGATGCCTATAGGGAACTGAAGAGATGCAGTCCTGCAATTTCATTTAATTTGCTGAGAGCAACCTGGGCTTGGATCAAGGATGCTGAGGAGTACAACCATTCCTCAACCTTGGAGGCCTACCAAACAGCACTCAGTGCAATGGACCATTTCACTTCCTTGGACTCCTCTCTTGTTTCAAGACATCAGACAATGCAAACAAAGGTATCTGATCTTGCCAATGATGCATTCTCATGGGCCGCACAGCACAAAAACTTCCAGATCGCCATCGAGCTTTTGGAGCAAGGCCGAGGAATACTGTGGAGTCAACTCGCACGCTTCGATATCTCTATAGCTGCACTTGAGAGTGGAAGTGGCGGAGGACGTACGCTCGGAGAGAAATTCACGCAGCTCAGTGCAGATCTCAGGGAGTATGCTCAAGGGAGCAGAGGAGCGGAACCATACTGGCGAGTTCAGGAAGAATGGCAGTCAACGGTGGACAAAATTCGCGATCTGGATGGCTTCTCTAGATTCCTCTTGCCTCCTGTTTTCGATGATCTCCAACAGGCCGCAGAGTATGGACCCGTTATCATCGTGAATGCGAGCAGATACGATTGCGATGCACTCATTGTTGTCCGCAATGGCCCACCTGTTCATGTTCCACTTCCTTGCTCGCTAACCGACGTCGTTCAGCTACGTTCACAATTATCAGAACTCACCGAGGACGTTCATGCATACGGAGATAACAGAGAATCCTGGGTGAAGCAGGTGTTACGAGATCTGTGGTCGTCTGTGGTCGAACCAATTGTGGATGTCCTTCGGAATGATATACAGCTCCCCCAAGGGTCACGCATCTGGTGGTGTCCGACCTCGGAATTCACGAACCTCCCCTTGCACGCTGCTGGTCCTTACCGAAATCCCCAGAAGAATCTGATGGATATCTATGTCTCTT